>CM050221.1:7307500-7327500 GCA_027475355.1 Coilia nasus
ATGATGTAGTCTGTTGTGACTAGTGCATTCCTTTCAGGTTAAACCAGGGAAATTGCATTGTGTTCAGATTCCAAGTCACATGAATGTTTTATTGACACAAGAGCGTCAAAGGTCCTCCTGGGGCCCCCAAGAGAGCCACAGAAGATGGCTTTGACGCTGAGCGCTTCAGATAGGCAGAGAAGGGGGAGGACACTTAAAGATAGGAGGATAGAAGAAGAAGGTGTGTGTGGTTTGGGGATTGGAGGTTAACAGCATGAGTCTGATAGACTGTGACAGTCACTTAGAAGTATTTCACTTTCCCTAAACTGTGACTCTTATGAAAAAACACAGTGAAGGGACAATTACAGGCAGAGGGGGATGTGATGGGACACATACGGAGATGGAGAGAGGATGAGGATAGGGAGTGGACAGACAAAACATGGTATGGAGGGGAGATACGGACCTGAGGAGAGTTGAGCATGAGGGAGGTGGAGAAGGAATGTGCCACACAGGGGTCTGGGCCACCTTCTACATTGTGTGTGTGTGTGTGTGTGTGTGTGTGTGTGTGTGTGTGTGTGTGTGTGTGTGTGTGTGTGTGTGTGTGTGTGTGTGTGTGTGTTTGTGTGTAAGTGTGTGCTGAGCCTGTAGGGGCCAGGAGGGATCTGTTCCCTGCACGCCACTGACGGGAGGGCCGTCTCTCCTCATGGTACCGTGTGTTACAACTCACACTCCCTCATTCCTGCACAGCCTGCCTGTAACTCAACCTGCAAGTAGACACAGGGTGGGAAGGGGAGGGAGAGAGAGAAAGAGAGAGAGAGAGAGAGAGAGAGAGAGAGAGAGAGAGAGAGAGAGAGAGAGAGAAATGGGATAGGATAGAAGCCAAGAAAACAAGCCAAACCCTTTGCGAGAAGGACACAGTGTGTGCTGATCCGCTGTTATCAGGCAGCTTGAGTTTAAGGTTTTCTGAGGTAGGACTGCAGTTCCCTCTTCAGGACTGGTCATTTCACTCTCCCTTTGAGGATAAACAACAAAATGTTATTCACATAGGAAGGCTCGATGTAAGGTTATCATTTTAATTGAAAAAAACCCACTTCCGTGTCACTGCTGCTGCTACACTAAATCATTTTATGTCATTCACCATCTCAGTCTCCTGAGTGTCAGTGTAATTTATTTGTGTATTTGTGTGTGTGTGTGTGTGTGTGTGTGTGTGTGTGTGTGTGTGTGTGTGTGTGTGTGTGTGTAGTAGTAGTAGTAGGGGTGGTTGACTTGAGTATCATTGGGTGCACTGAGAGCTGCTGTCCCTAATGCTGAAGAACACATGCTGGTTGTAGCATCTTGTGTGTAATTAAACAGGAGCTGTCATATTCCCTTCAGGGATGATGCCACCACAGCGGATACAGTTTGTGATGAAACTAGCCCTACCCCCTTCCACTTTGTTAACCACAGACACTGACTGCCTGGCTGTAGTGACCTGGCAGTGCTCTGCTCAAAAGGAGTCAGTCAGTGACAAGAGATTTATACTGTGCTTCCATAACTTAGCCATGTATAACTGGAGAAATATTCCTCCATCCATCCACATTCTCTTTGTGATTTCTCATGAATTAACTAGCAGCAGCAAGGCACTCCTCTCTCTCACCCTCTTCCTCTCCTCCTCGGTGGGCTCCCTTAATCAGCAACGCAATAGTGTCTGATCTGATCCTGCACTAATTAACCCATGCTGGCTGTCATGTTGCTTCCCTCCCCTACCCTCTCTTGACCGACATGTGGGGGTGGAGATGCAGTGTAGTCCAAGGTTGGGTCCCTCAGGCTTGGACCCCACTATCAAAGGGATGATAATGACCATCCACCAGCATGGAGCGACAGGGTAGGGATAAAAGGCTCCATGTCACAGTGGGCCCTGTGGTGGAGCTGGATGTGTGCATGGAGTTGCTCCACCATGGGCCCCACTGTGGGTCATAGAAGTGTATTTTCCCTGTCTCTTTGGCTGACTGGGAGATGTCTGATAGTTGTGTTGGTGTGCAGGCGCTTGCAGGAGTACAGAGTGAGTGTAGCCTTGCAGCCTTAGCCTGAAAGGGCCATAAATATGACAGGGGTCAACCAGGGTCATCAGCTAAGCACTCAATCGGCCATAAACTCAATAAAGGACTCATGTCTGTCCAGAGGGCCCCTCGTGGTGATGTATAGTGATGGGATAGAGGATGGGGGATGACGGCTTATATATATATGTGTGTGTGTGTGTGTGTGTGTGTGCGAGTGTGTGTGTGTGTGTGTGTGTGTGTGTGTGTGTGTGTGTGTGTGTGTGTGTGTGTGTGTGTGTGTGTGTGTGTGTGCGTGTGTGTGTGTGTTTGTGAGTGTGTGTGTGTGAGAGAGAGAAAGAGGGGTGTGAGTAAGTGTGATTGTGCTTGTGTGCACATGTGTAAGGCAGTACACGAGTCACACAAAACTCCCCTTGAAGTTTTTTTCAAATTAGGAAATTTAAGTATATTTTAGGCAAAATCCTACATAGTTTAAAATGCTTATGCAGAGGTTCATGCAATTTATTTTCTATCTCCCTCTCCTTTTCTCCCTCCACCCCCCTCTCTGGCTTCAGCCTTGCCTTGTATACTTTAATAATTTATCTCGCTTGTTGCTCGCCTTGGCTCTGCCATGGCCTTTCACTTTCCTGCTGCTCTGTTTGTTTGCTTTGAGCAGCTAAATCTTGTTTGTGCATGTTAATAAGTCAAGCCGGATTACCCATCCCCCTTCGCCTGAACATGCACAGAAGTATAGAGACACACTGAGGCATATGCTCTCTCTCTCTCTCTCTCTCTCTCTCTCTCTCTCACACACACACACACACAGATGCAGTCCCCCCACCCCCCACCTACAGTCACAACCGATGCACCCCCCACAGAATAAGCTGCATTAGCATCCTTGTCACAGCACAGTTTATGTTGTCTGATTGTACTAGGGAGTGTGTGTGTGTGTGTGTCTGGGGGGGGGGGGGGGGGGTATAGGACCAGGCTAATTAAATTAATTCACATGCGTGTAATGATTGCTCACCATGTCTTTTTAATGGGTGGTGCATATCAAAGAGCAGTAGGGCGGTTGGGTAGGGGGCAGGCGACTACGCAAGAACTCTCTCTCTAACACACCCATACATACACACACTCACACATACACACACACTTCACTCAGTGTGGATGTCACCGCCAGGCTAAGCAGGACCATGTGTGTGAGCTGGCCCCAGCCACGACTCAGGACATAAATTAGCATTCACTTATCGTGCGACACTGTGATTATGTTAGTGTTATGAGATAATCCCAGCTGTTGTTGTTACTTGCTGTACAGACAGGATACTGTTTATAAACTGTTCCTGGGTGTTGGGGGTGGAAAATATGACAGTTGGGGGAGAGAGACAGAGATGGAACGAGAATGTATATATTCACTGAAATCAGCCTGCTTTGTTTTGCTTTCTTTCTTTAACACATTGTGTGTAATGTGTATATAATGTGTGTATATTATATATATATATATATATATATATATATATATATATATATATATATATATATATATATATATATATATATATATATATATATATATATATATATATACATACATACAGTATATATATATAATATATATATATATTTATATATATTTATTTATTTTAGGCAGGTGTGAAAAAATGCTGTCAACTAGGAATGCCTTCAAAAATGGAAGTGTTAATCATTTATGTTCATCAATTAACAAAGTGCAGTGACTGAACAAAAGAGAAAATCCTAAATCAAATCAATATTCAATATTTGGTGTGACCACCCTTTGCCTTTAGAAGAGCAGCAGGAACTTGGCTGGTAGCTTGCGCCAAATATCTTGAAGAACTACCACATATCTTCTGTGAATGTATGCTTACAGACATAGACAACCAATCTGGTGTAATTGGTTGATCATACACCTAACTAAAATCCTGCAAAATCCCTGACATTGTGTGTACCCCTGTTTGTGTACACTTTGTGTGCACCTGCCTAAAACTTGTCAAAAAACAACTTATGCCCATCTTATGCCTCAAGTCCTTTCAGCCTTATGGGTGTTTTAACATTAAACATGTGGATGGCTAAAAAGATACAGTACTGTCCAAAGATGTATTGGTTGTATATGCTTCCTATATATATATATACATATACATGTGTGTGTGTGTGTGTGTGTGTGTGTGTGTGTGTGTGTGTGTTTAAATTTGGCTGCTCACTTAGAGCCACTGTGTCTAAATGTAGAGGCACTGGGGGTTTAGTGGGTCGTGACTAAGTCAGCTTGTTCACATGGCTTGATTTCTGAACATTAACCTCAGATTCTACTTAAGCAGCTGAGAAAAGAGGGTGCATTTGTGTGTGTGTGTGTGTGTGTGTGTGTGTGTGTGTGTGTGTGTGTGTGTGTGTGTGTGCGCGCATGTCTGTGTATGTCTGTGTGTGTGTGTAAGAAAGAGAGCATGGTGAAGAGAATTTTCATGCATTGGAGATGTCCCTCATCTTTAATATATTCTTCTCCAGTTTGCTGTTCATCTCTGTTAAGAAGCAGCATAAATATTTGAGCCTGGCAGGTCTCAGATGTAAGAAAGGGACGTTTAGCTCACAGTCTCAGAAGCTGTGAGTGGCTATCCCAACAGTGACGATAGTCAGAGCGAAAGAGCAAGTCAATCCGTCACTTAGGCCCAGTCCTTCCACCCTATCGGGGTTACATCTGTCCCCCAGTCATGGTTGACTGTATGCTCGGTGACGCAGTCACGCAGTAGACATTCCTGTTTGATTAGAAGCTCCTGTCACAGCCCCAGAGACTCCTGGAGCAGAGTTGTTTGCTTTTTGGTGTAATGGGGTTGACTAATGTGCACAGGTCTGACAAATCTCATTCCTAAGAGGTGAGAGCTCAGCCAAGAAGTCGCATCACTTTATGCCATTAGCAGCCACCTCTGTGTGCGTAACTCACAACTATGACCTCTTAGTGGTAAATGTATTTAATGAATGTAAATCTTCAATTCAGAAGCCCACCTCATACTTGAAGCCATAGTGGTATGGTGTCATTAGTCTAATCGAAGCATTAGAACAGAACCCACATCATCTCCCCAATCTGACACTTATTTGCCTCTGTGGGTCTGGGTCAGGACGTAGCACTCGGGCTGACAGTCTTTTCTAAAGAGCTCATCCTCTCACACAATGCAATGTCAGGCTCACTGGGGTTCCACTCTTCACTGCTCTTGCATAAAATATTAAACAGTGTGTTTCCTGTAATTAAAGGTGCGTGTGCGTCTGTTCAGAGGCTGTGCTGTAATTAGCCCCCAGAACAGACACACTCCCTCTGCGCTTAGTAGGATGCCAGTGCGGCGAGAACACACTGACAACATACAGCAAGGAGATATAGGACACACATGGCACTGCTTCAGCGAATTCTGTGACACACTTGGGACACACTGGCTACACACACACACACACACACACACACACACACACACACACACACACACACACACACACACACACACACACACACACACACGTTCCATCAGACACTCTCCAGATTACACACACAACAAATTATGTAGATATAATGTACATGGACACATACACATACATGTACACCACACACACACACACACACTCAATCACACCCTCTATCTACCACATTCACAACTGAGAGGCATTGAGATATACATGTGCACACACACAAGCACACATAGGCACGCACACACACTCACATATGCACATATTCACCAAATGGAGAACAGAGGGTTTAATATCCTCACTGTCTCCCATAGCAGAATTATCTCCATAGACATCCATATATTGATCTGTGTCTTAGTCCTGCATAATTCTCCCCATCTGTCTTCTCCCTCTATCTAATCTCTGCATTCCCTTAATGGGTGCCATTCCTGCCATGAACAAGATAGTAATGTGCCCCGGTAGCTGTTATGATGTGAAATGACCCTATTGATTGCTTACCCTGCTGACAAAGGAGGTGGCAGCAGCCACTTATTACTGTTAATGAGGTGTGAGATGTCTTAAGTGGCTGTTCTGCATAATGGGTCCCACCGACTACCTGGCCAGACCTGCACTCCCCACACACAACCTCACCCGTAACTGCCCGCCACCACCACCCACCCCCCACCCCCCACTGTGCTTGCCACGCACCCCGAATATATGGCACCCATTACCGTCTCCAACACTGCAGGTACCTGATGAACAACAGTACCCATTTATCAGTGGATGCTGTAGTGAAAACACACAGGCAGTCAAAGATGACATTAAGATGCAAAGCTACACAAGTGTCTAAGGGCCTGGGGTGTGTTCAGAGACTAAGGAACAAATATCACCACACACCCTTACACATGAAGTCCGACAGGGCGAAGAATGGGCAGCTCTTTAGCGCAATCCTGTTAACAGGAAGTACTCTAGATAACTGGTATCAGAGGGCTCGTTGAGTGAGCCCACTCCCAAGGAAAGTGTGCGCTCGGCCAGACAACAGGAAAGGGCTCCTGATGAAACATTAGTGCAAAGGCCACAGGGAGAGATCTAAGAGAGGCGCACACACACACACACACACACACACACACACACACACACACACACACACACACACACGCGCGCACACGCACATGCACACGCACACACACACACGCACACATGCTCACACACTCACAATGCCTTAATGTGTAATGAAGACAGGAAGCCACCGTGCTCCGTGCCAGAGTGTTCTGGGTGAAGAACATCCCTTGTGTGTGTTTGCGTGTGAGTGTGTGTATGAGTGTGTGTGTGATTGAACCCGTTGGCAGGAGCACCTTGGATGCCTGCTCTGGCTAATCCATGGGACATATCCGATCCGCCACAGTGCATGTGCGACACATGTTTTTTTATTCATTCCTCTAGTCTTTTCATCTTCCGCCGCAACCAGAACGCTTCCTGATATTTTCTTCCCAAGCTCAGGACAAACGAGTAACAGATGTGAGAAGGGGCTTTTTGGAAAAGGTTCTTCTCTGTTCCTGCTGTCTCTCTCTCTCTGCTTTTTTCTCTGCTGTCTCAGTGTGACACAACACTCTCTTCATTTCTCTCTCCCTCTGTGTATCTCGTTCTCATTGGCCAGCATAGGGACCCATTGCATCCCTGTGCATAGGGACAGGAAACAACACCCATCTCTCACTCCTGTCTTACAGGGGACGGAAAAAATGCAGTAGGGTGACTGGGAGCATGGGGGCGTCTGGAGGAGATCCTGCTGAGTGGGAACTCAGTGGTTCCCCAGCTTTAGTCCCCTCTCCTCAGACACTGAGTCAGAAGCTCAGTGTGCTTAGTCACTGATAGGACACAGTTTGTCACAAGCACACACTTGGAAATACCCCCCACCCCTGCCTCCCACACACATACACACATACCCCGGTACGGGTGGGTTATTGTGTTCATTATTTATTATTCTTACGGAAAAGGGAGAGGGCTATGTTTTTCCATTCTTGCGAAAGGGGCACCTCTTCAGAAGAGAACTCTCATGCACTCGCAGGAGTATCACATGATCCGTTTGAAATCCTGCTGAGTGTACTTTTTCAAACTTTTGTTGCTTTTTTTGATGGGAGAACATGAGCTGGAACCAGCAGACAGCAGTTCTTCTACTCTGGCTGGTGTACAGTATGGACAGTAATCCCCACTTCCCTTCTATGTTAATCGATAGACTCCAGTGCTAATAACATAATAATTTAATATATTGCTTGTTTATCAGTTTTTCAAATGAATAAATCCATGGTGTATTGATGTTTTACGACCAGAGATTTATGCCAGCACTGAAAGGGTCACAAGGGAGAGAGAAGGTCTATGGGAAGAGTCAATATTTTCATATGTAAGCCTGTGAAATTAATGACCTAATCTTTTCAATAAGAAAGCTTGTTTTAAAAGTGTAATCCCCTCACAGTTCCTGGGGAAAGTGTGATCCCCTGATCAATGGCAGCACTGCCGCTCCACCACTCCTGTGCAGTGATCGCAATCTCAGTACAGACCCTTTAACAGGGCCCTGAACACAGCCAGCAGGATAGGGAAGGACTACAGAGAGAGGAACTGTAGAGGCACACTGAACATGGCACAACACAACACTTAGAACAAAATAATCTAGCATTAATCACTTCCATTCGTGAGGTATTGCATACATGAGTGCAAAAGCATGGGTAATTGGAGGTAATGGGTATGTGTGAAAAAGGTGAATGCAGTGTGTGTGTGTGTGTGTGTGTGTGTGTGTGTGTGTGTGTGTGTGTGTGTGTGTGTGTGTGTGTGTGTGTGTGTGTGTGTGTGTAGTGCTTAGGTATAATGTGTCTGTGCTGAAGTTTGTGAGATAGCCTGACTGACCCTGCTGGCCCTCAGAGCTGACAACCCTGTTGGCCTTCTTCCTCTCGCTTTCTCCTTCACTCTTTTTCTCTCTCGATGAAGTCTGGAAGCCACAATGCAAGGAAGGACACAAACTGACTGAATGCACTTAAAGGTCTGTTTCCTGCTCCCACCCCTCAAATTAAAATGTCATTACTTTACTTGGCACTCAACGTCTCTCACAAGTATTTCATTAGCAGAATGAACGGACAGAAATCAATGAGCTCAGAAAATGAATATAGCAATTATGCCTGAAACAAATGAATGCAGATAGGAATGGCCATTCCATCGTGTGTTTATTGCTTAGGTTTTCATTTGAGCTGCTAGATTGAAAGGGCTTTGGTTCTGTGCCAACTGTTACCATCTATCCAACACTAGAGGATTGTGCTCAAATATGAATATTTAGTGGTGAAAAGCAGATACATCACCTTGAAATGAGGCATCCAAATGCTTTAAATCCTTTACACACTTATGGAAAAACATTCTTGCAGGTTCCTCAAATGCTTTCATGACATAGCTGGGCTTTGAGCAGGAATGTGGTGATACTCTGTGGCAGGGAGGCCAGACTTAAAATAGCAAAGAAGCTGCTTCACAGGAGCCACTCAGAAGGTAGGTGAAGGTTATCATGACCATATACAGTAAGGCTGATAGATGTAGTTATGCAGAGAGAGAGAGAGAGGGAGGGAGGAAGAGAGAGAGAGAGAATTACTGAGTGGGAGAGAATGAGAGAGAGAGAGAGAGAGATAGAGAGACAGAGATGTCACACTATGTCATCCATTCTCTCCTCTTTGTTCTAAAATGACTATGTGACTCTCATTTACATGCCAGTGATAGGGATGTGCCCTAACAACTCCCAGGCCTGTTTGTAATGCCAGGGAAGCCACCTGAACTGAAATTGAGAATGAGAATGAGAGAGAGAGGGAGACAGATGAAGAGGGAGAGAGAGATGAAGGGGGGAGGTTGGGACGGATGCTCTGCACTCCCAGAACATCTGGCGCCGCGTCACAGGGAGGCTCCGTCGCTGTCATTAATTGTGATGAAATCATTTAAAGCCATCAGGAATAAATGAGCCTGTTAAGAGACAATCACACTCCACTTCAGCTGGGTGACAAGCAAGGGCTTTGCAGTACATGCCATCGCGTGTGTGTGTGTGTGCATACATGCCCATATGTGTGTGTGTGTACAGTCATTAGATGCATTCATCTCGCTGGCTGAGCAATAAGTGTAGTGTTAGTTAATGGGGGCTGAGCAATGTTGCCGTTGAGCTCATTTACAGCAGATCTGTATAAAAGGCTGATTATGTGGAGCTGGGCCTCTGTAGGAGGTTAATTGGCTGGATAAATGAGACAGCGATGCTTCATAAACGCACCAGTGGGTGACAGGAAGAGTACATGTGGTACCAAATTTTACAACGACAACAACAACAAGCAGAACCGTGCTGCCTGCCGCTAACACTCGCAAACACACACGTGGCCCGTTTCCTGTTTACTCTTCCTCTGCATGGATTTACTGTAGTTTGAAGATGGACTGGACTAGTGGCGTGCGGTGAGGTCTGTGGCAGGGTAGGCAGTGGCCATTCACACATGTAAATTCTATCCGTACACTCGCAAATATTAACATATTTTCATAATAATACTCCTACTTAATAATTCTGAGCTACAGAGCCATTCTAACACAACTTCACATTTAAAACAATATGAACAAAACACAAGAATATTTGTTGAAAAACATGCAATTTAATGAGATATTTTAGCTTATATACACACCATTATTAATCAATTTATCATATACATGTCACAAGCTGCAAAGTGTGCAATACAAACACGTAGATAAACGATTCAGCTTCAAAGTTCAAAAAGTGCAGGAAGCAGCAACTTTACATGCTTAAGTTTAAGAAATGTAAATTGTTTTATGAATCTGAATTACATTTTAATTGAAATATTAATTAATACCTCTACACACTCTCAATTTAGCAAATTAATACAAATTCTGGCTTTGCGTAGATTTGTAAAAAGAATAAATAAGCTGGCTAAAGCATTGGACAGGTTGTTCAATTCGATGTAGCCACCACATATCCACACGTTGTCCCGATCTTTGGAGAACAGCAGACAAGTCAAGCAGAAGACTGTTGCTAACATCACACCTGCAAAGCCACTCTTTTCTGGTACCAATCCGGCTGGAATGAACGGGCGAATTACTGCCCCTTACATTGATGGAGGTCACGAAGAGGTGGTGTTGCACTGCCTTGCTTGATGACTTCTGCTGGTAACCCAGTTTATTAAAAACCTTTTAGATACACAATGGTCAACATTATTGTGTATCTCACTTTGACTTTTCGCTAAAATGCTCTAACTCTAGCATGGTGCTTCCGATACCAAAGGCGCTATCTGACATTGTGACAATTTTGCGTCATCGCAGCTGTGATTTGCTCGCACTCCCGCCATAAGCAGAGCCTCTCTCGGTATGGCTTGGCCATATTTGGCAATAAGCAGTGCCTACGCTCCCCCATAAACTTTGACGAAAATGATGAAATACGCATGCGCAACCTTCAAAATTCACACCATTGAAAATCAATACTGAGTGCAAGCACAGTCGGGCAGAGCTTGCCCTAGCCTTCGGAATGCAAGCAAGCTTATGTCGGGAGGCTTACTTGTGCGTTCCCATGGCGACCAGGCTTGTTTGCTTTGCGTAGTTCAACGTTGTGAATCTCTGTTTGCGTAAGCCTTAATGGCAGGATAACGTTTGGGTTTTTGATCGGCTTTGACCTTAAATGAGACATACATTAACTTTTAACAATTGAAATTGCATCCTATATTCATTGGTTTTGACTTGAGTGTGAGCTTCAAAGAATAACTTTTAAAATATGTGTCTTTTTTTTAATGAAATTTACTACCTGACCGGGCGTCATTGGACTGGACAGTGGACTGTGTTCCAAACTGTACCTGATGTTTTAAACAAAATAGCTTTAGCATGTCACTGGCTAATGTAACAAGGTAGATTTTTTTTTGAAAAAAAAACAAAAAAACAATATGTACTGGCCATCATGGGCTGTCTGTTCACACATCTACTCATCAGCAGCCTAAAATCTGACAGCTGTCTCTCACCTGGGCTGCAGACGCTTATTTGTTGACCTCTGACTCTTGTGCAGTCCCCGTCACTGCTCTCCTCACCTCCTGCCAGGGCCCAACTTGCCCTCTGGGGATGGCTGCTTGAGAACAGGAAATGGAGAGAGAGGGGTATTGGTGTGTGTGCCTCTGTGTGTGAGTTTGGAGGTCGAAAGTAGGCAAGGCCACCGGGATGTGCTGAGCATGAGTGGGTTGGGGTGGAGGGCTTGGGGTGAGGGAGGTCTAACAGTCCCTTTGAGCAGAAAGATTATTGGTGTGCCGCAATTTACAAGAGATGTGCCGTCATTAGAGATGTAGTTGGTAGAAAACCAAACCGCTGGGTAAATCTGCCATGAAATACTAGACTGGAGCAATAAAACCTGAGCATCTGCAAGAAAATGGAAACAGATGAGCACAACTCAAGGATACTCTATGTTTTTTCTGGATTTCAGAGTGTGTAAGAGGGAGACAGAAAGGGAGAGAGAGGGAGGAAAAGGAGGAGAATGTGAAAGGATATGTGTGTGTCTATGCATATGAAAGTGTGTGCACATGTGAGCAATTTGAAGTGTGAGTATGTGTATTTGTGTGAAACTGCGTGCTTGTGTATAGATCCATGAGTGATTTCATGCTTGAGTGGTAGTGTATGTAAGCACATGTGTGCATGTGTGTGTGTATGTGTGTGTGCATAGGTGTGTGTGTGTGGGTTCAGGTTGCCTGTGTGTGTGTGTGTGTGTGTGTGTGTGTGTGTGTGTGTGTGTGTGTGTGTGTGTGTGTGTGTGTGTGCGTTTGCATGTGCGTGTGCGTGTGTGTGTGTGTGTGTGTGTGTGTGTGGGTGGGTGCGGGTTGCATGTGCATGTGTGCGTGCGTTTCTGTGTGTGTGTGTGTGTGCATACTGCATGTGTGCGTGTGTGTGTGTGTGCATGCGTGTGTGTGTGTGCCTGACTATGTCTGTAAACTGTGGAGTAATGGCCTTCACTGGTTGTGGGGCAGCAGGAATGTGCTGGCAATAACAGCACCAGCTCTTGGCAGCCATCCATTTATCCCAAAGGATTAAGGTATTGTGGAGGACACTCAGTGGAAAGCTGCCACCACCACCAGCCCCTCTGCCTAGCCCAGGCTCACAGCACAGCCCTACTCCATCCCTCTCTCAACCCCTCAGTCTAAGCATCCCCTCAGCTGCGACTCCACCCCCTCAGACCCCCCCATTTCTCAAATGGGAACATGGTGTAGTGTAGAGACACAGAGGTGTGGTGAGCAGCATCGCTTGCCTCCATTGTGGTCACGGTGTCGCCTTTCTGCTCCTGACAAAAAGGACAAGTGTGGTTTGTCTCGTTTCTGTTCCCTCCTCTGTCTCGGCCAGAGTGCTGGCTTCCAGACGGCAGCTCTGGTGTAACGTGTCATCCGATCATTCCTTGGGGCTTGATGGAGTGGAGTGGTGTGTGAGTCTGTGTGTGTGTGTCTGCGATTGTGTTAGTGTGCAGTGCATACACAGTGGAGGCACATGGTGCTGATGGCTTTATTAGAGCTGTAAACTCAAGACCCATGAGGGCTGGAAGGCAATGAGCACCCATGCTCCTGATGAGTCTCTCTGTACAGACATATATCCATAGTATGGGTAAACATACAAATTGCTTTCCAATCATATGCTTGCTGCATTGCATACTCTATATAATGCCGTGTGTTCAGGGCGTTCCCCCTAAGGAGACAGGACCCGACATTTCTCTCTGTCACTGGTGGAATCACTCTGCTTCAGCCTGAGAGTTCTGACCCAGCCCTGTGTGTGCAACAGGCAACATATTGACAGCCCCCTTCAGTGTGGACATATCTGAGGATTAAGTAGCCAAGTTAAGGAAAGGGAAAATCGATAGTTTCCTCTTTTAATTCCTGAGAAAGCCTGCACTGGTGGAAGTGGAGAATGGAGATGGGGGCCTGCTCTGATGGAGTCTGTCCAGGGGGGGAGAGACAAAAGGGGACGGCCCTGGAAAGCTCTTAATCACAGCCCCTCTGAGGGCTGCTGTCAAGCAGGGCAACTGCAGCAGGACAGCCACAGTGGCACACAGGGAAGAGGCCCTATCATGACTTTCCCACCTCATGGTCATAAGCACCAACCAAATGTGTGCTAACACACCATGAGGGTCTGGTGTCATCATTGAGACATGGAAGTGAAAGTGAAATGAAACAAATGAAACCTCGTTAGCTGTAGCCTAGCAGGGGTCATAATTAGCATGCTGCATGTTTTACTCATGCACAGAGTGAGCTGAAACATTACTTTGACACATTAAATGAGCTCCTTGTATTCTCATTTTGTGCAAGGCCCACCCGCACAAGTGAGGAAAGAAGGAAGTGTTGAAACACACGTCACATTAATTGATTCTAGTGAACACCTACGAAGAGACTTTAATTTGAGGGCTTTTAGGCAGTTGACTCGTTTTTTTTTTTTTTAAGAAAAAAAATCTCAAGGAGTCAGCACAGTGTTAAAAAATAGGCAGCCTACGGCTTTTTAAGTACTACCTGTACCTTGTGCCAATGAAAACAGGTATTAGCCTGTGCAGATGTATAACTTCATTCTTGCCAGTGCTCCTGTGTTTTTTCAGTTTGAAGGAGTCACACACACTTTCACACACATGCCTTGTAAATCTATCCTTTTCCCACTAAAAGCGCTTTGGAGCCCTCTCTCTTTTTAAAACATATGTCTGTGCTTTCTGCCATTTGTAGAGGGGTCGAAAAACAAGGAGCACAAATCTCTTTTTATTTGTTTAAACTCTTGCCACCAGAAAGTATGCAACTCCATTGTCTTATGGCAGACGCTACAGGGAGAGAGAGACAGCTAGAGGTGGGTGAGTGAGAAAGGGCCAATGAAGGGAGAAGAGAAGAGAAGAGAAAGAAAACAAGAAAAACTTAGGGTAGAACTGAAAGGCATATTCTTTAAGTTGTGTGAAGGTAATGGTGGACTCCCATGTTGGTCTGCCTTGCTTGTGGTCCCACACAGTGTGGTGTGGTTATGAGGAAAAGGCGGTTTGACATTCGTTTAGCCAATGAAGGTGCAAGCAGTGGAGCAGGGCTGGCTCAAACACGCGTCACTCAGCTTAGTCTAATAAAGGCATGTCTTTCCTCTGGCAAGAGTCAACATTAACTTTTTTTATTCACTTTCCAGTGAAATTCATGCAAGGAAAATCCTTATTTTACTTTTGACTTTTACTCACATTTTTCATGTGTTACCGTGCAACTCAGACAGTCACACACTGCTTCCTCTGGCCAGCACTCCCTCGCGCACTGACAGACACAGGCTGGACTGTTGCATGTCCACGTGCTGCTGATGGAGGCTTTAAAAGATTCAAGATGGAGGCTTTAAAAGATTCTTTTATGTCACAACTTAACAGCAGAGGCCTCGTAGCAGCAGGAGTAGGATTCCATGTTACAGTCTCACATTGTGCCCTGTGCTGACTTAAGTGAATTTGAATTTTTTAATGAATGGTTCAATATCCAATTCATTAAAGTGGCTGTTTTATTTGATGCATTTTTCAGTGCTTGACTCCACTGTGAGGTGAATTAAGTGGCTGTGGAGGGGAATGGGGGTGGTGGGGGTGGAGGGGTTGGAGCATGGCCTTCTCTCTGATGGGATCACACTCCAAGTGGCATGCTATGGCTCCCAGGGAGTTTTCTTCTCTCCCCATGTTCACTTTGTGCTGTGTTTTTCATGTTGTGGGTCCCCAAAGCGACAGGCACTCTTGCCAATTTGGGGTGCACTGTGCTCCCGAGGAGAGGAAGTGACTGGCATCATTAAAGGGAGGTGAGAGGCAGGGTTCACAATCAGCTCTACTCCTCTGTGTTTCTTTGATTTTGTCTTTTTATCTATGTCTCTCCCTCCCTCTCTCTGTCTCTCCTTTTCTTATCTGTCTCTCCATCTATCTTTGCTCGGGGCAGCAGTGTGTTGTTGAGGCAAACAGAAGCATGCTCAGGCTGTTGTGGGGCCTTAAAAAGCGTACCATATGGCTCCAAACACTCACCTCTTTCACTTTCTCTCTCACTTTCACTCAGTGCATCTTCATTGCTCTTATCCATTGTAGCATGAATTGTCTTGGCTCCTGCCCTGTAATTAGTGTCTACTTCACAGACACTCTCTGTCCCCTCTCATCTGCTGGCATACTTCAGATCAACTCCTGCTTTTGCTTTCTTTCTCTCTCTCTGTCTCTCTCTCTCTTTCTTGTTCTCTTTCTCTCTGCCTCTTCCCCCTGTCTCTGTTTCTTCACTCCTCTCTCTTTGGTCTCAGACTTTGCTCCCATGTCTGTGATTTACAGAACTGAGGTATTGAGACTGGTATATCCCGACACACTGGAAAACAGAGTGACTCACAATCGTGGACACTACATACACACGCACGCACACATGCACATACACACACACACGCACGCACACATGTACGCACGCACACATGCACGCGTGCACACACACACACACACAAACAAAGTGGAGAAGAGAATCAAGGGAAGTATGAAGTATGAGTGGGGGTGAGCGATAGGCGAGAGGTGGGGGTGGGGGTGGGGTGGAGTGGGGGACTGCTCTTGGATGCGGATCAGATGGTGGGGCCGGGAGCATCACATTGGCTTGAGACATGTCAGGTGCCTCTGAGTGGTGTTGTTCTACACCGAGGGCACAGCCACAGTCCGAAAGTATTGATTTCTGGGCTTGTCGGAAGGCAGCAACTGTCATGTGGAGAGCCCTGACCTTGGTACAGCCAAGACAACTATTCCCCAAGTCCCAACCGGCCTGCTGAAGCCCCGAGCTGCAGACAACAACAACAACAACCAGCCACTCTGACCAGAGAGAGAAAGAGAGAGAGACAGAGAGAGAGGAAAAGTGAGAGAGACAGAAATAGAGAAACAGAAGGAGAAACAGAGAAAGAGAGCAGGAGAGCAGTAAACAGGGAGAGAGGAAGAGAAGTGTGAATAGTCCGAGTCTGTCCTACTCCCCCGAGCTCTCCTTGTGCAGGCTGAAGTCTGGTTATCACAGTGTTTGGAATGACAATAGCTTGACTTCAATTTCCCTCCTGAGACCAAAATCAGATCCATAAACCAGAAAAAAACACAGCGTCAAAGAGGGCAAGAGAAAAGCAGTGTGAATACAGAAGGAGGGTGAGGAAACAGTGGAGGGAGAGGGCTGTTTTGACATCAGCAAAGGATGTTGGGTGTTGGGAGGGCAGTGGCGGCAAGTTGATGTTAAAAGCTTAGTCCAGATTAGACATGAGGGGGCCCTGTCACCTGCTAGTACCTTACCGCAGCCCAGCACATAGTCTCAGAGGAGCAACAGAACAGGATAGACCGGCTACACAGTATGTAAAAATACCAGCGCCTCACTCCAACAGCAGCTCAGCAGGGCTGTCCGCCTTTTAGTGCACTCTGGTGACTCACAGTTAAAGTACTAGCATCTTTGACTTGACATTATCAAACATAGGGCTGTACAGAAAGATGGCAGTCACATTTAAAATGCACAGAAAAAAAGCATCTCAAACCACTCATTTCATAATATTCCAAATCTAATAAAAAGAAATCAATAGTAAAAATGTTTCTGAAGAATACATGGGCATGTTGATCAATATATGTTTAAGTTAGATGGGCAAAAATGAAAGTGTGGTGCTGCACAAAATCACAGCAGTTTATTTATATTCAGTATTCCCTAAAGGGAGGTCACATGTGTTTTGTGATGTTAATTGTGTATAATATGTGTCTGTGTACTTGTTAGGAAGGTTAAGTGGTTGTTTACGTCATGAATAGTGCCATACCAAACCAGGCCACCAAAAAGCACATGTGCATTAGTGTAGCTTTCCATTTGTGATGGCCTGTCAATTATGGATGAGCCAGCTACCATAAATAGTTAAAAGGGTGCATTATGAAATGACGAGTAATGACAAGAGATTGTTCTGCTAATAGGCAATGCCAATGCACAAACCACCCTTTTGACAAACCGCCATAATTTGTGGTGGGGCGGATGTGTTGTCTTTGTGTCATCATTCATTCAATCCCATCTTGTTTTTGCTGCAATCATATCACCCTCTCTGACCTGTGGAGTTTGCACTGTGATGTTTAGAGGTTGCACAAAGCCATTTGCCTACAATCCAGGAGTTGAGTCCTTGTATGGACACTGTTCAGTCACTTTTTAGACAGAAAGTGATGTGTAATTCAGATGCGTCTGTGTCAGTAAGCCTTGGCTGACTCAGGTAATGCCTGGGTGGCTGAGTGAGAGTGACAATGACATGTGGGTAGTGTAGTGGGTAATATGTCATTCTACTGCCGTAACTGTGTAGTCCACAGGCAACATGACCTGGACTTGAATTACAGTAAATAAGTCTGATTATAATTGTAGTACTCTGGGGTTACTGATTGTCTGTGGAAGACATTTATGAAGATAAGCTCAATAGAACAACATAGTTCTTGTCTTTTTTCTTTCTGTCTTTGTACATTTCTCTTTTCTCTTTCTGTCTATCCTGTTTTCTACAGGTAGCGAGAATAGACAGGGACAGAGAGAGAAAGAGAGAGAGAGAGAGAGAGAGTATCAGCCAAACAGAGGACAGAAAAAGAGAAAGAGAGTGGCTTATCTTGCAGGTCCTCATGGAGCTTAGCTCAGCATTGTCACCTCACTGCTATCACCAAGACAGATTAGAAGCTGGAAGCGTTTTAAAGACACAAGCACAACTACCCCCACCCCCCCCACCCCACACACACACACACACACACGCAGGAGACACACACACTGACACCAGAGGACAGAAAGACCCCCCTGCACATATAGATCCCCTCTGTAAGGCACATTGAGCAGAGGACTAGCAGAGCTCTAATATAATCCTGGTTTAACTTGATAGCTAAATACACAACCTTCTCTGTCCCTCTGTTACTAAGAAGTGCCTTAATTGAGATAATGAGCTAAATTGTTGTAACTGCTTTTGAAATTGTAGTATTTATTTTTTTACCAGCTGGGACCAATAGCTAGAAGCCACAGCTGAGGTTTCATCTCAGATCAGTTTCTCCACTAGAAGTTATCTGAAAAACAAAATAGAAACTGTGAGCATAACTCAGATGTCACATAATCAGGATGTCAGCCTCCAGCTAGAGAAGTCACAGTGACTGAACCCAAGAGCCAGAGAGAGAGCAGAGGAGAAGAGAAGATAGCCCATAAAATATGGATGCCACAGACATTAGAGAGTGGCAAAGCGTACCCGTTACCACCGCTGTCACCCCCGCCACGTTGCTGCCCTTGTTTACTCACACTGACATAGATCTACCATCTCGCTGTCACCAGCCTCACATCAGCCACACACATACACACACACACACACACAGAGGCACGTGTCCCATACATTATGTATGCCACTGTGCCGCACCACTGCCAGTTCTTGCGGCCAGCTGCCAGAACCCATTTCACATGCAGGCAAACCTGTTAGCACCACAACACTGTGATGAGGACACAGGGTGTCTCTGTCACCCTGAGGGCATATGCGCTGTTGTCTTGGATGGGTTCCACGCTGGTCAGGCCGTGCCCAATGGCAGAGGTGGCAGAGATAAGGCCTGTAGAGCAGTAGGGCTGGGTGAGTTGGGGGTTTTGGGGCTGGGGGGAGTTAGGTCTGTGAAGTGGCGTATGCGGGTGGATGGGTGGGACGACGGGAAAGGGGTCATTAGTGAGAGCCCTGCCCAGGCATTTGTCTAAATGAGTGCACACCATCCGAGCAGCTCGCTAACAGGGGCTAATTAGCACACGACAGAGCGGCCCCCGTCATCTCAGTGGACTGCCAGGGCTCCCAGCGGAAAAGCCATGAGAGCACTTCATTATACACGCAAGTGCTGCCTGCGCGCCTGCCTGACACGGAGATGGAGAACAGATAAGCTGGTGTACCTGAAATGTCCTCTCTCATTCTTGCCATCAATGACCGTTGTCATATGGATGCTTTTTAGAGCTCGGAGCACAGGAAAAAAAGGCATATGCCTGAGTGGCACTGATAGAAGTGACATTGGGGTTGTTTTTCAAGTCCATAAAAGAGAGAAAAGGGAGGAAGGAAGGATGAATACAGAGACACAGAGAAAGCATACTGAAAAGAGAGGGAGAGAGAGGTATTAAGTGAAAGAAGGAGAGTAAGAGAGAGAGAGAGAGAGAGAGAGAGAGAGAGAGAGAGAGAGAGACTTCTGCTTGTCCCTGAGCTCAGGATCTGAGGAACACATGACTCTTTCAGAACAGGCTGTCACGTAAACTTCACCGTGTGTGTGTGTGAGAGAGAGAGGAGGAAAAGAGCAAGAGGGAAAAAAAGCTGAAAGGACAGACAGGCGGCTCTTGTGCCTGTTCTGTAATCTCGGTGCAGTTTTTTTCCCTCCTGAAGACGCAGCGCCTGAGCAGACTCAGGAACTTACTCTCCCAGGGGGCTGAGCAGCGGCTGCAGACGCTGCCACACAGGAAACCAGTGGCTAGGATAAACAGGCCGACACGCTGTCCTCCTCCTCTCTCTCTCTTTCTCCCCTCATACTCCATCTCTTCCTGTCTGCAGGTTTGCCTTCTATGGTGCTTT
>CM050221.1:7335000-7397500 GCA_027475355.1 Coilia nasus
CTTGAGTGGAGTGGTTACCTTTTTGTGCAGTCAGTGCTGGAGACAGCTGTAGGGTGAGTTGATCCTGATGTCAAAGAGTAAACTGTTAGAGTAATTTGTTTATGCAGACCTTAGTGGAGAGCATTGCTATTGCAGTTGTGTTTTTTTCTTGGAGTTCAGCGACTCCCTCTACCAACACTATCCATTTTGTGTGTATGTGTGTGTGTGACAGAGCTGAAGTCCTGGAAGACTCCTTGGTCTCATCTATCCATCCTCACATGCTCTGCTGTCCTGTCATGTGTGTCCCCTCAGGAGGCAGGCATGGTTGTCCTCTGACTAATGCCATAAGAGGAGTGGCCTTTACCACACAAATAGGTCACCCGTCACTGTGTTCACTGTGTGTGTGTGTGTGTGTGTGTGTGTGTGTGTGTGTGTGTGTGTGTGTGTGTGTGTGTGCGTGTGTGTGTGTGTGTGTTTGACTTGATCCAAAGCACTGTAATGCAGTAATGTAAACCTCCATCCTATGGTAAGCTGATGGTGTGTGAAGTGATCACTTCAGGTAGCATCCTTGAGTCTTAGGGTAGGCAGGTGTTGACATGACCATTTTGTTTGATTGCTTTCACTCTATATCACATGCAATATAGTGCATGTGTATTGTGTATTTTACATGTATCACATGCATTATACATGTAAAATACACAATACAAATAAATGCATCTATCCACATGCATGCATTTTGATAATTTTTTCCCATAATCAAAAATCATCATATCAAAGCTACATTTACACATTTTATATGCAGTGAATAATCCCTATTCCTCAGAAATTGTCACCAAAGAGTTAAACTCCCTTAGACGTCTTTGTAATTGAAACTTTATAAGTGATCAGCAGTTAGTGGAACTTGAACTAGAGTCAAATTCTTGGTATTTGGAGGGAAATTAGTTCTACAGCCCTACAGTATACAGATATGTTTCACTGGCGCAGGTCCTGAGCACTGAGGAGACTAATGTGGACAACATGGCCTGTAACTTGCACGGTGATTAGGTGACTGTGTGTGGTTAGTAATTGGGAAGATTTTTCCAAGGAGAGAAACAGTTACTTACTTGAGGCAGGAATTGTTTTTTGTTGCCTTGCGGTATTTCTTTCATTTATGGGGTGAACTGGAGAGAGAAGAAAAGGTAGAGTTATCCCAGCACACTGGGCTGGCTGATGGCACCCTGGGCTGCTAATATAATGGCAGAGGCTTTTTTGGTGAATGGATGGCTTTTTGTTTTATGTTGGCCGTTTTACATGTTTTACAAACGAGGTCGTAGCACACACAAACAAAATACTCGCCCATTTACTCTGGTTTCTGTTCAGTGATTAACTGCAAAAGTGATTGTCCTTCCAGAGAATCCCTCCACATTTCTGATGACCTTCTTTCTAGGCAAGAGGACGTCATGTTGCTTAACACTGACCATGCTCCTCTGAGGCTACAAACAAGCCTGCACACACACACACACACACACACACACACACACACACACACACACCGAGCAGTGTCTTTGGGTCTGTAGGTGAGAGTTATAGAGACCGGTGTTGTCCAGAGAGTGCCTGTCCACCATCTGGCCGAGGAATGCTGCACTCCAGACAAAAGGGTTGGCAGAGACTTCTCGTTGTCTGCATCTGCGCTGCCTCCAGATAGCTATAAAACACCTGAACAAAATCAGCAGGTGACGGCAGAGGGAGAGGGGAAAAGATCATTCACACAAGACCCCCTCCCCTCTTCATCCCCTCTCTCTCTCTTTCTCTCTCAATTTTTTTCTCTCTCTCTCTGTCCTGTTTTCTCTATATCCCCTGCAGCACTTTGAACGCTCCTCTATTCCTCTGGACACTGTGCTGGGGCTGGGCTTGTCACTGGGCAGGCTCGGTTTGATCTCCAATGCTTTGAGGCTTTGAGGCGAGTCCTCGGGGCCCCTGGGCCCAACCTTCAGACAAAGCAAGAGTGTGAGTGTGTGTATGTGTGTGTGTGTGTGTTTCTGAGGGGTGGGGTTTCGGGAGGGGGTGTATTTTTGTCCCTCTCTGAAGTGCACTCACGTCCCAGCCTGAGCCTCTGTCCAGCCATAGACTGCTGCGTTGTTGTTTTGTTTGGTTTCTTCACCACTTGGAACACACAGCATTGGGAGAAGAAGCGCCTTAGCATTCAGCGGCCATTAAGCCAGTCCGATCTCAAGAGGTTGCGGATGGGCTCGGCTGTCTGGGCTGTGAGGAGATGACTCTTGTCTCCCTCTCCCTCTTTCTCTCTCACTCTCTCCTGTTTGCTTCCTCGCCTTTGCCCTTTTTAGGGCGCTGCCTCTCCTCCCATCCCCAGCTGGGTCCCATCCCCATGCTTATAAACAAATGTGTGGAGGCTAGCCCAGGCGCACCCTCACACAGAGACACTAAGTGAGTGTGTTCTCTTGCGACAAGCCTCCCCCTCGCAGGCGAGGTTGATGGACCTAATCATCACCAAATGCTGAACACAGGACAGGACTCCCTCAGACCAGACGGAGGAGGGAGGGGATGAGGTATGTGCTTGGAAAGATCTAATGTCTGATGCGTTAGGAGTGAGGCATCCATGCACTGTCCCACTAAGGAAGCCTCATGGGATATGGTGAAAAAACACAGGTGTGTTTTTCAATAGTGGATGGTGCCTGTGGAGAATTTTTTATAGACTTCATGACATGGACGTTGTAGACTTAATTTCTGTGCCCTTATTGTTAGTGTAAAACATTCATTCATTTGAGGGATGTGATTCATCCTGAAGATGAACTCCCTTTTCTGTGTTATCTTCCATGTGAAGTCTGGCTCAGGCTCACAAGAGCATGACATAGTCATGCCAAGCATTCATAAGGTCACACTGCACCTCTGATTTGGTGCACAACACATGCCATGTCAGCTGAGACGTTGGGGATCAGATGCCAGGCACAAAGGATTGTGGGATGTTTCACTTCAACAGGACGTCTCTCTTGCCACCACTTTGTCACAGCTGGCGGTGGAGCCCGATTGAGTATTGTGTTTAAGAGGAGCTGGAATGAAAACGCATTGCCAAAAACATCTGAAACTCATCTGCACTTGACGTGTCCTAATCCTTTATTTTTTCTCATGTGTTTATTTTAGTTTTCTTGTGCATTTCACAGCGAGCCATGGCTCACCCTCTTAAACCATGTTAAAACAGGGCTAAACCCAATACAAGCTCCCAGTGAAAAAAAGAAAGCATAAAGGATATTACTATGTTCTTCTTTCATGGTACATGGATGGGAGCATGTCAGTCTTATGTACGCAGTATCAGAATGGGTATATGAACACATGATGGGGACCCTCATGACCTCCTCTGTACTGTCACTAGTAGGAGTATGACAGAGAGGATTACTAGAGGCACAGGAACAATAGAAGTGGGACCTGATCGGGGAGAATCGGGAAGGGAGGGGAGAATGGAAGATGGAGAGAGAGAGAGAGAGGGGGGGGGGGGGGGGTGAACTACAAGAGAACATGTGAAACACATGCCTTTCCCCTACCCCAATACACTAGGGACTTACGCCCCATTTGGCCTCCATTAGCATAGCACTAGGCCAATGTCAAAGAGCTATGTGGCAGCTGCACTCAGAGACAGGGACCATAGTGATCTCTCTGGAAAATCAACACTGACACACACGCACAGATGCAAACGCATGTGCACACACACATGCATTACTGAAACACGCTTGACTGAGGCTACTAGCCCACATTGACGGGACATGTCCTCTGAGTCAGGATGGAGGGAATCCAATCCAGAAGAAACCACCCGACTCACTTCACTCAGCCTTTAGCGAGTGGCATTTTCACTGTGTGCAATTCTAAATTAGTCAGTTTGCATGTGTCAACTATAATCCATGTAGTTGTATGTACAAACTACCGTTGGCCATTGGCCTGAGGCTGTCTTCAGTTTCCATGCTAGCGTGGCACAGGCCTTTCCTCTGACAAAGCCTGCCTTGATAGGCTTTCATCTGTTTTATTTGTCACCTGGTTCTAATAAGGATGCTGGAAAAGCTCTGGTGATGTCCATCTGCGGTGTGAGTGTGCTTTATGACATACACTCGAGCTTTTCCACCACACGTTGGCCACACATTTCTGGCTGCTGTGAACATGCTGTGGGTGGAAGAGAGGGAAGGATGCTCTGAGTGTCTGCCAGGGTCACTGTGCCATCAGGCCAGGTTACATGTATTTGTGTGTGTGTGTGTGTGTGTGTGTGTGTGTGTGTGTGTGTGTGTGTGTGTGTGTGTGTGTGTGTGTGTGTGTGTGTGTGTGTGTGTGTGTGTGTGTGTTTGTGTTTGTGTGTGGGGGAGAAAACAAGATAGACATGTCTTGAATGGTAGATGTCTTTGGAAGCTGGCTTAGGTGTGGTCTGTGGCTGCCTTTCCAGCCAAACCCAGACAAACCCTCCCCTCTGCCTGCTACCATCGAGCCCATGAGACCCTGACACCACCATCACCACCACCAGCTCCGCCAAAGTCAGCACCAGGGAGAAAGAGAAGACTCAGTGGTTGCTTCCACTGTGTTTCCTACTAGTGCAGAACATTAGCATGGAGCAGGGCTGGATTCCCATGCTTGGGGGTGAGGTTAAATGCATGCCCTTGTCAGAAGCAGACAGCAAACTGGATCTGGAGCAGGCAGATGAAGGGCCGAGGGAGCCATGTCGCCTTAGCTCGCTCACTACTGCCGCTATCAGCGCATCCGCCCTACAGCGGTGGGGGCCTTTGATTGAGATTCCTCCCAGGCCGCCACACAGCATTGCCTGCCAGTGTTTATACTAACTGGGCTGGGACAGAGCCTCTCAGCCAACGACAACATCCATTATACATGCAGGCTCAGCTAAACAAAGCCAGGCCTGAAAGCTCCATGTTCACCCAGTTCACACTCCAGGGAGAGGCGCAAGCAGTGTTAGATCAGTGGGACAAGGGAGGGACTGAGAGACCACCAACTTACACATTGCTTGGGGGGGGGGGGCAAGTGGCTAGCATCTTGCAGAGAATGCTTTTTTTAGATGCAGCTAATAGGTCTTCTAAAGAACCCCAAATCATTTTTTGCTATCCTTTTTTTCCAGCACAAAAAAACCTAGCCAAATGTTGCTTTTTGCGACCAAACCCATAGTTATTAATTTAAAATGTCCTCCTTTGTGTTTTCCAATTGGATGAGAATCCCTCCTCTCTTCCCTTCTCTTGTCCTGTTCTGCTGTGTTCCTGTGTTGACCGTCCCCCTAACCCTTCATCACAGCCAGAGAGGAAGCCCTGGCAAGACACAAGAGCAACTAATGTGCACACACGTACACACACACACACACACACACACACACACACACACACACACACACACACAAACACACACACACACACACACACAGACACACACACACACACACAAATTTGGCAGGATCACTGATAACACATAAAGGCTGCCTCCTCTCTGCGGTGACAACCACAAAAATTGACAACACCAGGACCACTGACAGTGGAAAACAGAGAGAGAGAGACAGAGACAGAGACAGAGACAGAGACAGAGACAGAGAGAGATGGGCCATTGGAATAAGAGACGTTCCAATTACTCCCACAGTAACTAACCCTCGAGTCTGGGACTCTCTTCCTGTTTAGGTTCTTCATTTCATCCAGCTCTCCTCTCTCTCCCTCCCTGTCTCACTCATCTGATGAGTCCCCTCTGTCCCAGCATGTGTGTGTGTATATGTCTGTGTGTGTGTGTGTGTGTGTACAGTGCACTCTGGTAGTGTGAAAAGAACAGAAGTGGTGCTGAAGCAGTGCAGCAGAGGAGTCTGGGCAGTGGGAGAGAAACCAACCCCTGCTCCACTGCTCCACTGGTCGCATGGTCAGCATGCTGTTGTGAAGTGCTCGTGTTGGCCTCTGCTCCTGCCCTTTAATGTGTTGTCTCATTAATGGGGAGATATGAGAGTCATGCATGTGTTAGTGGACAGCCTTAGCCCATAATAAGCCTGTGATTACAAGGCCTTGTCGCTGTGGCAGCAGAAGCATTGGCGAGTCTAATTGCTTTATTAAGGGCCATGTTAACTATCCCGTCAGCTGTCAGGTGGGTGGCTGCTTGTAAACAAGTAGAAACGCTTTTTAAAGAGCATTTGATATTTTCATTTTGCCCTTTCACTTATGCTGTTGCAGGCGGGCTCCTCACACACGCATTACAGCAGTCCCCTTTATTACTGTGACAAATGAGTCAGATAATGCGTTGATCAAGCATTACCCATTAAAGCTGTTTGGTCACCCTGGCTATTTGAGTGTATGTGTGTCTACAAGTGGGGGGTTTAAATGACTGTGGTTGTGTGTTTATGTGTGCAAGTGTGTGTGTTTTAAACATAAAAAGAACCTTTTAGTGTAATATTTCATGGGACTTTTGCCAGTGCCAACTCTGACAAGTTAAAAGGGAATGAGGGACATAAATAAACAGTTTTAATAGCTGTAAACAAACTGCAGAAACATAGCCTGACCTGCACAGAGGCAGCAGCCAGCCCTACATACAACAACAACACACGGCATAAATACAAAGAATTACACAAGAATAATTCAGTACTTCACTTAGACCAATGTAAAGAATAATGTCTACCTTCTCAGTTTCAAAATAAAAACAAAACATAGACAGTTAAGGGTGGTTTTATTCTGGTGTTTTTGTTATTACACAATTAGGATTGGAAGTGATTTTAGAAGGGGTGTTATATTTCAGGTAAGGTGTGTCTGTACTATGAAGGTTTTCATGGAGTGGAGATGGGCCAGGGTATGTGTAGGGGTATGTTACACCCCACTATGTTACGAGAGGCCTCTGGCTGACCCACAATCAGCTGGTGACAGAAATAATGCAACCTGACTCTCGTGTAATCTACACTGCCAGAATATACAAAGGGGAGGAGAGTTGTCTGTGTGTGTGTGTGTGTGCGCGTGTGTGTGGATAAGGCAGAGTGTAACATTTTCCAAGTGACACATTTCACATGGTTTTTCTGAGAGTTGTGAGGTTTATATCATGTAATTCATGTTAATCTGTGATTATATGTTGACTTGGACTGCTACCACCGCTAGTAGTTCACAGTAGTAATCCACTAGTAGTTCCCATTAGACATGCTGGAGCTGAGTCCTGTAAGGCTGTTACAACCACTCTGGGTGGGTTGATTTGTTAAGCCTGTGTGTGTTAATGTGTGAGACTGAATGTGCATGTGTTAGGAAATGTGGGTCATCTCACACCTGGACTCTGCCCTCTAACCCCTCTAATTCAGTGGTTGTGTGTGTGTGTGTGTGTGTGTGTGTGTGTGTGTGTGTGTGTGTGTGTGTGTGTGTGTGTGTGTGTGTGTGTGTGTGTGTTAGTGAGGTGGGGTGGGGGGTGGTGCTGGAACGACAGACAATGCGTATTTTTGTGTGGTATGTGTACTTGAAAGCGTGTGTATGGGTGTGGGCAGCTATGACTGTGTGAACAGACCCTGTCATTGTCACATCACTCCTCCTCCACATGCCAGGTAAGATAAGATATTTGGGATCATAAATTTGTAGAGTTACCTAGGGTCAAGTCAGAGGGTTTACACAGAGACAAAGAAGCTGTGATAATACGCACATGTACAAACACACACACACACACTGACACACACACACACACATACACACGCATGCACGCATGCATGCATGCATGCACACACGCATACACACACACATACACACACACACACACACACACACACACACACACAACACATTCTGCTATAAAACATTACAAACATTATAAAAAGCATTATGTAAAATTATGTTGTAAAAACTGATTTGAGCTAATAGCCCTAGAATTAATATTCAGCCGTTGTTTTTCTTTTGATTAATTTTTGGGATGTCTACTTGAGGCTTTTTACCATCTCCTCTAGTCATAATAAAGACTTGGCTGTTTTTAAGTTCTGTGGTTCGGACTGGCAGATTTTACTCATTTAAGTTAAATGTGAAATATACAATCTGCATAATTTGGAGTCATAGACTGCTCTACCAGAGCTCTTCATTTGTTAAAGAATTTTGATCAACACCTCAGGCTTTGTTCATCTGGACTGCGAGTTAATGGAAAAAATATTTTTAGGAAAATGTTATCGCTGACTTGCCCATTTTTTTAATGAAACTTTCCTGGAAATCGGAACTTTTCCATACGTGGTCCCAAGTGTCTAATTCACCACGACCACAAGTGTTTTTCCCCCTAGCAGCTATACAGTCATTTGTCTTTGATGAATCTGAAAGGTTTGATGTAATTATTGTGATTTATCACTTTCATCTCTTAAAATAACAAAGAGCTGATAAGGTTGGCATGCCAACCATGATTAATACCCACTTCTCTTTCATATGGTGTCTAGAATTCGTGTCAATGAGAAATTTGTGGCTTGGAGCTGTATGCATGCATGAGAACAGTAATAGACTTTTTATGATAAGCCCATCCAAAATGAACAATACAGTGAATGGTGTTAAGCCAGACAAATACTTGGAAAGAATGGCATGTAAAAACCTCACAGCAACAGAACAACTTTTCCTCTCTCAAATGTATCCCTCACTCTTCACATACTGTACTATGGCTGTGAGGAAAGACACATGCGACATGAGACATGAAACAACATCCTCAGAATATTCCACCACTTTTTCTTCCATCCTGTGTCATTCCTCTCTGATCTTTTGTTTCTCTCCCTTTTTGTCTCTCTCACTCTCTCTCACTCCTTCTCCCTCTCTCTCTCTGTCTTGTGCTGTGGGGACTATTCTGTGGCTGTCATGGTAGCCGTCGTATCAGACAATGCTTAGCGGTGGGCAGAGTCGCTCCTGAGCCGTCTGGACACTTAACCTCTCACCGCTAAAAGCTTTCAGGGTCAGCTCCTGCAGCCTGCACGCCACATAATGGGGGCTTTGTCAAAACAGGTGAAATTTTCAAAAGGGGGCAAAAACTGTCTGTTTGAGGTGAAGTGTTTGGCAAGAGGAGAGGAGGGGGCCCATCTAAATGGTCTCCCATTAACGTTACATTCGCATCGGGAAAAAAGCAGGGGAGCACTGTCCAGCACGCTGACTGACGGGGCCTGCTGTGAGATTGTGCCATGTCACATCCACTTACATGCTTGACAAGGACGCACTTATGCCTGTGACAATTTGGTGCATTTTAGGGCTATCCATTATTCATGCAGGATGTAAACTACCAAAGAGCAACAGTGATCAAATGTGTACTGTAGCTTGTTCTGTTACTGCGACAGATTATGTTGTGAGAGAAAAACTAATAAAACAGCCAAGCAATTGATTATAGCCTCTATACAGCTTCCTGATTGTGAGATGGAATGAATTGATGTGCTTATTAATTTATTATTTTGTTTACTGACCAACTCAGTGTTTGGCGGTAGTATAGGGGTTTATTGTTGCGCTGTAGTGCATGGCATTTAGTTATTTGTGTATTAATGAGCGTTGGACTGATTGTTTCATCTTTCAGAATAGCTGGATGATTAATGGGGCACCTCTGTGTTTCTGCAGGCCATTCGCTGTACTCTGGTGAACTGCACGTGTGAGTGTTTCCAGCCTGGGAAGATTCACCTGCGCACATGTGACCAGTGCAAGCATGGCTGGGTTGCTCATGGTAAGTAGCTGTTTACACATTGTTTTTACACACTATATTTGGGTGTGAGGTGTGAGGTGTGATGTTTGTGTATGTGTGTTTGTTTGTTAATGGATCATCAGAAAAAAACAGTTCATATAAATGTATTATATAATACATTTCATAATTGTCATCCATTAGAATCTTGAAGGAAGTAAAACAGTAAGGTGTTATAATAACACAATGACAATGACAGTGACAATATACACTATTATTGAAAGATGAAAGGTAGGCTGGACACCATTTCAGATTTTGGAAATTCTCTGTCCTCCTCCTCATTTTATTTTTTTCTCTGTCCTGCAAGCTCTTTTTCTCTCTTTTATCTTTTTTTTAATCTCATCCATCCCTTGCGCCTCAATCCTCTGTGAAGTTATGGCTCCTCGTAAAAGTGCCTCTTTAGTCACTACGGCCCCTGACTCAGCCCCCTCAACCAGCCCCTCCTGTAGCCAGCATGTCCCCAGTGCTAGAGGAAGATTCTAGAAATGTTGCATGGTAAAGCCATGGTATGTCCTGGGTCAATGTGAAAAAATAAAAAAAGGAAAACATAAAAATTAAAAGGTTTACGTTAATGATAGTTTACAACAATTAGTGTGAATAAAAGTTCATCAACTTAAAACAGAAAAGACTGACAGAAGAAAGAAATAAAGAAAGAAAGAAGGAAAGAAAGAAAGAAAGAAAGAAAGAAAGAAAGAAACAAAGACAGTAAAAAATGGTTTAAACTGTGAACACTAGGTAGAGAGTGTGTATATTTATGCCTTCTTAATAGAGAGAAAGACCTTTTGTGGCCGTCAAAAGTCCCCCACTGCTCAGTTATAATGTGTTACCTAGGGCCCCTGTTCCGATTCTCTCCGCTCATCTTCTCTACCCTCTTCTCCTTTCCTCTCCTTTCCCCTTCTCCTCTTCCCAGTCATCTCATCTTATAACATTGGCAAGCGCTCTGACAAGCACTTCTTCATATTTTATTATGTTCGTGTCTGGCAGGCCCTGTTGTCAGGCAAAAACCCTGTCAGCGGAAAACCTGTCCCAGGATCAGAGGAGACAAACCCAGGTGTCACACAGACAGTCAGAGTGGGGGCCAGAGAAAGCAAGGGATTGAGAGTGATAAAAAACAGAAGGAAGAAGAGAAGCAGAAGGTGTGGAGTGTACAGCATAGAGGCAAAAAGAGATAGTGAGACATCTGGAGACTTAAAGGTGGAGAAGGCTGAGAATGCAAGAGGCAGATGAGATTGAGGGACACTGAAAGACAGAGGGTGAGGTCTCAAAAGAACGACAGGTCAGTGAGAGGTAGTATGAGAGAGAGGAGCTAGAGAGGGGGCAGGATTGGGCAGAGAGAAAAAGAAGACAATTACATTAATGCTGGCACTTTCATCTTATAGATGTGTTATTATCTTGCGGTGCTGAGTGAGCAGTTGTTTCTTAAAGAAGACATTAGACTTTAGGGAATATTTGATAGCCATTACCTAAAGGTGTGTGTGTGTGTGTGTGTGTGTGTGTGTGTGTGTGTGTGTGTGTGTGTGTGTGTGTGTGTGTGTGTGTGTGTGTGTGTGTGTGTGTGCGCGCGCCTGTGTGTGTGTGTGTGTGTGTGTGTGTGTAAATGTGTGCATCTGTCTGTTTGTCTATCTGTCTCAGTGGGTCTCGGTAACCCTCTTATTGTCTCAAGACCACAAGTGTATTTGCCCCTGTGATAAAAAATATTGGGTACAAATATAAATATAATCATGCATGCATGGCAAAGCGTTAACTGTATGTTTTTATTTAATTAATAGCATCTGTAAATGTTATGTTTTATCTTACATACCAGCACATTTACTAAACCTTTTTCCTATTTTAATTTTAAATGGTTGGACATCAGCAAGAAGTATCATTTTCAAAATCATTTATTTTCCTTCAAATAATAATATCATTTCATTTTAATTCTAATTTGTTTTGTTTTCAGATATATTTTTGCAATGTTATATTTTTCATTGTATATGTCTTTAATTATTAATTAATACTTAAAATATAGACTTAATATGTATATGTGTGTGTGTTTCTCCTTCCAGCTCTAGACAAGCTGAGCACACAGCACCTGTATCATCCGACTCAGGTGGAGATTGTGCAGTCAAATGTGGTGTTTGACATCAGCAGCCTGATGCTGTATGGGACACAGGCAGTACCGGTGCGCCTCAAGATCCTGCTAGACCGCCTATTTAGCGTGCTGAAGCAGGAGGAGGTGCTGCACATACTGCATGGCCTCGGGTGGACCCTGCGTGACTACGTCAGAGGATACATCCTGCAGGTCAGAAACGTACACACACCTACATGTGCACACACACACACTCACACACACACACACACACGCACACACACACACACATTTGGCACATAAGTGGTCAGTCAGAGGATGTGCATTGCAGGTAAGAGGCAAGGATATAAATTCTGTGTGTTGATACCCAAAAGGAAGAAAGCCAGCTGAACACATGGAAAATACACAAGTCATGCATACACGCACACAGTAACAACAACTCCTGTAATCTGTATCTGAAAGTACAGGAAGAAAGATATGTCAAATATGAACACTTTGAAATATATATTTAAATACAAAACAATTGGCCAAGTAGTCTTAGAGCTTGACAGTAACTAATCACCGCTACAGCCGAGGACATTAGAGAAATTGTCTGCTATGACACGGCATGATTATGGTAAATGACTACAACAAAAACAAATACTTACCCAAGACTCCAGAGACATCCACTGAGGCAAGACTTACAGTAAAGACTTCCAGAACCAACACACAGCCTCTCCTTTGTGTTCTGTCAGCAAGATGTCCCTGTCTCAAGTGAGTGGAAGGGAAAAAATGGAAAAGAAAAGAGAAAAAGAAAAGAGAAAAGGGAAAAAAGTATTTTTAAGAAAAAAAATGTGGAGAAAAATGTCACGCCAGCAGACTATAAAACCACCACAGCTCATTCCCTCCCCCTCACCCTCCCAGCCCCCATTCTAATTGGAATCAGACACATTTCCTAATCAAAGGTACAGGGCTTTTGGTCTCACAACAAAACCAAAGTGTTCCTGAATGAATTAGTTAAGAGCAAGTGAACATGTGCTTGTGGTTAGCCTTGTGTGTCCAGCGGCAGTGCCAGAGCGAGGTGGCTGGCTTGCGCTGGGAGGCCGGGAGTAAGTGGAACAGCATGCCTGTTGAAGGCAAAGGCGGTTTTGAGGCCTTGTATGTGGAAAAGGGCTTCTGTGAGTAAACCAGATTTTCTGAACCCATCTATCCACCCCTCCCCTTGCTTCGCTCTGTTTGTCTCTATCCTTGTCTCTGTCTTTGTCTGCCCCCCCTCTCTCTTTCTCTGTCTTCCTCTTACCATGTGGCTAGATTGTGTATGTTGTCATGATTTTTAAGCCGCCTGCTTCCAGAACAATCTTTACAGTTTTGCAGTTCTTTTAATTGTTGGACAGATTTGATGAAATGAGTGATCAGTGGAACCGCTGTAATGTTCCATCTAGGCTGACTCTGCTGGGATGGACTGTTTCATACAGACGCCTGTGGTTCTGTGTTCTGCCACACGAGATCACATTTAAAAGGGGTGAAATGTGCAGGTATCCTCAGTCACTTAAAGACAGCAAGTAATCGATTAAGGTCCTATTAGGCCACAAATAAGCATTAAACTCAATTGTTTGCATTCCTTCAGGCATTGCCACTGTATCTACCATTATATTACTGCTTGGTGGGAATATAAAAAAAATCACATATACAGTTTAATATTTATTTACAAAATCAATATGAACAAATGTCTGACTTTTTATATTTCAGCTGCTTCATATACTTATTTTATAAACTGCAAGGAATGTTCTGCAAAAAGCCTATTAAATGGTAATATTTGCAAAAATGTATGGAAGAGGATACAAAAATATATGCTAAAATTAAATACATACAGTAAGTCACCTTATAATTTCTTTATCAACTAAGGCTGTTCAACATATGTCTAAATTAATATTTTGGTGTGTGACAGGTGCACTGTTTTCAAGCAATACATTTACATAGGCTAATTACCATTTAAGTAAATAATATTTTTAAAGTGAGACCAAAGACCTTATTTATGACACTTCCTGTGTTGATACGCTGGATTCCACTGCCTCTTCACACGGTTACACAGCTCATGCCCACACTGTCTCTGGCTGACTAAACAACACAGAGACAGACACAGAGACAGCTGAGGAATAACAGAAAAGAAAAATCACAGGAGCTCAACGGTAGCAATGAGGGTAATGAAGGAGCCCCCCCCCCCCCCAACTCCAGCTTGGTGCTCTTCTCAGTCTCTCCTCCTCTCATCTGGGCTGTTTGTGTGTCTCCGCTGCTCTATCTATCTGTCTATCAGCAAGATAGGCAGTGGTGACTGCTGCTAATCAGCAGCTTGACACATGATGTCACACCCTGCATCCATGCTGGTCATACATATTTCATAGAGAGAGAGAAAGAGAGAAAGATGAAACAAAAAAGAGAGGGGGGAGCAATACTGGTTACTCAAAGTGGGTGATTTATTAGAATTCTGTACAAATAAGTGCCAATAAATATTACTTAATAAAAAATCATAAGGTGATGTTAAATTTAAAATCCTTAACAAAGAAAATAGGTTGAAAAATATTCCTGTCAATGTAGGCTACAGTATTTATTTTTGTTAACCAACGTCAAAGCCCTTCTTTTAATATGAGGGCACAGTCACCAACTTCTTCAAAATCATTAGAATTCTACATCAATTTGAAACAAACAAAGTCTGCCCAATTATCTGCTTCCAAATTACACTTCATTGTCCATTTACATACTCTCGTCACTGCATGTATTTTATGAGTGTGTGTCTGTAATTTTCGATTTACACAATACAGACCAGTAAAATAAGGCATAGGGCAAAATGTCCATTTCATTGTGACATAAAAGAAAAAAATACCTCCATATTTTTTTGGAATTTTCTACTCTTTATCTAACATGACAAAATGTAAAATTGAGTATTCCTTTGAACCAGAACCATCTGAGAAACCATAAGCTGGTCTCTGCTATGCAGCCAGCTGACTTTTTCTCCCACACAAGCACTCTGCAGCGGAAGGGACAGATAAAGAATAGATGAGAGTTCACTTCATATATGAGCCAGCCTGTCGGAACGTGGGCAGCAGTGTGTCAGTGAGGCTTCACACACGAAGCTGACAGAACATAGACGCTTTCTCTCTCTCTCTGTCTCTCTCTCTTACACACACACACTCTCACACACACACACACACACACGCGCACACACACACACACACACACACACACACACACACACACCATCTGCAGTGCGGAAATCAGCTATGCCACAACAAAAAGGCATCAACCGCACAACACACCCACACATACATTTCACACCCATATGATTACACATGACACACTGACCTTAGCATTTAGCTTTTCTCCAGTGAACTCATGCACACATACTAAACAGGCACTGCATGTGCATATACACACACATACATACACAAAGGTTTGTCTGGTTTGTCAGTAACATCACAGGGTAACAAAGCAATCTTTCTCTGCTCTGTACTGGTGACAGATTGTGGGTTAGCACTTCATTATCCAGCTGTGTCAAGTCAAAGTACAGGTTGGTGGCATCCATGTAATACTGTGTTGCTGTGTTGCTGGATTACGTCTGTTTAACTCTGTGCCTTATGAACGCACCTCTCTCCCGCATGCCTCGTTTTCCTAATCTCTTTCATCTCTCTCCTTTTTTTCTTTTTCTCTCTGTCACTCCCTCCTCTTGACCTGTCTCCCAGGTAGCGCACCTGTCACCGTTAATAAGTCAGTGCTGGTTTCCCTGGGCAATCAAGCCCATCGACTGTCACTCACTGCCCCAGCTTAGTCCCCTTGTCTACCGACATGCACTTGCACACACAAACACACACGCATGCATGCACACACACACACACGTACACACAGTCTCACATCACATCCTCTCTCCTCCCTCAGCTCTCTCTCTACCTCTCTGTCTTTCTCTCTCTCTCGCGCTCTCTCTCTCTCTCACGCTCTCTCTCTCTCTCTCACACACGCACACACACACACACACACACACACACACACACACACACACACACACACACACACACACACTATCTCTCTCTCTCTCTCTCTCTCTCTCTACCTCAGTCCCTTTGGCTTCTCACTCGTACATTTCAAGCCTTTTTTGTAACAATCACATTTAATTTTGATACCCTGGTAGTGTTTTTTTCATAACACCAAGCTTTTAAGCACTTAGTAAAACAAGTTATTTTTTCTTTATTTTTTAAAGACATGTATCATGCAGAGTTAGCAAGAGATTGTGGACTTCTCCAGTTCTTGGACCAAATGTAGAACCTTTGTTCTGGGGCAGATGAGCTGCTTTGGTTGTGTGTGTGTGTTTTTTTTTTTTGTTGGAGTGTTATTTAGGATATCGTCAAAGCATTGATGTGGGATCCAATCTAATGAGATTTACACCAAAAACTCATTCTGAAAAATCCTCATCACAACTTGCCCATGCACTGTCAATCAAACAGCCATTACCATAGTGGTGCACCTTGTTGCCATGCATTGCTTCTCACAGCAGTAATTACATTAAATATTAATTTCTTAGGAGCCACTGGCAAATATATTGTTTTAGGCAAGCCAAGCCATGCACATCAGAAGAAAAGTAAATACATTTAGGCACGACTAAATATGTGTACCCTTTGCAATTTACCGCTGTAATAGACTGTTTAAACAGAGGAAATGAATCGATACCATAAAAAGCTGATGGCTCATCAAGGGCCTTGAATTTTGATTTGGGAGAGACACAAGTTATAAATAACATCAATATCCATTGGAATGCATGATTCTTTTTTAACATCCTTATGTGCTTTTGCATGATGTGACCTTCACGTTAGAGTTAAACTCAAAGACATACATTTATACACCCACACCACACACACACACACACACACACAGCAGTACAGCCCCTGCTAGGGTAATGACAGTGTGGTAAAATTAATAGTCCTGCATACATGCATAAGCTATAAATTTACACCTGTAAATAATTACACTTCTACATTTTTGTAGTGCTGCCAGTCTTTCTGAAAGCTCCAAGTGCATTCATTCAGCATCGCAGGGGACACAGAATCACTTCCTCATGATCTCATTTTGAGGAGCTTTCATTTAAAAAAGCTCTTTTAATGACCCTCACAGTGGTCGGCAGCACTTTTTGGAGTTGCATGCTGTAAAATATTCCATTAGGAAATTGTGTAGAAACCCAGAGGGATCGTTGGGCCACACGCCTTAACTCCATAGGGCTGTAAAAAAGGAAAGAAAGAAAGAAAGAAAGAAAGAAAGAAAGAAAGAAAGAAAGAAAGAAAGAAAGAAAGAAAGAAAGAAAGAAAGAAAGAAAGAAAGAAAGAAAGAAAGGAAGAAAGAGTAAAAATGCAGAGGAGGCATGCAGGAAAGTCCCTGCATTAAACACACTAAGCAATCCTGTCAGATGGCCCCACTTGGCACACAGCTTCCTCCTAAAATGCAACTCTCTTCCTGTTTTCTTAGTCACAAATGCCACCGCTGTAGGCCTCTGTTGGTTTAGCTGTGCTGCTTTGAGATTGGCCCCCTCAAGACTGAGTCATTACCCAGACCCACCAATGGGTGACCTTAACTCTGCAACACAATGAACAAAGTGCACATAGGTTAGTAACACTCCCTACGTAAACACGCTCTACTCTGTTATTCTGTCACGTTGAGAGGAAGCAGGGGTGAAATTATACTCTGTGACATGCAGGTGCGTGTGTGTTCTTTGAGTAAATCGTATATGTGCATATGCTCAAGTGTGTGTGTTTCAAAGTGGGTTCTGTGTGTTAGTGAGAGTCTGCGTGTGTAATTGCATGAGTGTGTATGCATGTGTGTGTTTTTCTGGCCCAAGGTCCATCTCAGACATGACAAGCGGGCCTGGCCCCCTTTTCTTTGTACTGCTCTCTTTTGTTCTCCTCTCCCCCTTCTCTTGTCGTCAGAGGAGTCCAGTACACTCACCAAACCCTCTCGCTGGGGCCCTCCAGGGCCACGCCAGACCGGTGTGATTAAGTCTAGCCCTGCTTCGAACCCCAGACGGCCCAGCCAAAGCTCCCACTGAAGTCCTTCCCTTCCCTCCCTTCCCCACTCCCTTTCCCTTCACAATCCAGAGTGATGTGTGAAAAATTGCGGGGAGTCCTGCGGGTGCCAGCGCGCCCCCTCCTTGGCGTCCCTGGCCAGAGCCTCTCCTTCTCCTCATGCGCTTCCAGCTGAAAGCTGTAAGTTGGAACGGTGGGCCGACAGCAATGGAGACCAGATGCCGGTTTTTCTCCTCTGTCACTTGGCCGCTCCCAGGCAGATGGAATTCGTATCAGTCTGGTCTCTTTCTCTCCTGTTTTCTCTCTCTCCCTCTCTCTCTTGTTTCTTCATTCTGAGAGGGGAGCGAGGAAAGGAAAAAAGGGGTCTCGGCAGCCAACATGTGGAAGCATGAAGGCAGAGCGACATTCCCAGTAATGTTCTTGTCCTTGTAGAACATTGTGCTTCCTCTTTCTTTTTTTTCCATTTTATGAGATGCGGTTTTCCTGACTCCGATGAGGAGACCCAGATGGAACCGCTAAGCTAAGCTAAAACCCCCTATCCCACCCGCACCCCCACTCCTCACCAAGTGCCCCCAGCTCTGCCTGTACCCCCGCCACCCCCCTCCCTCAGGGACATGCTGGGCAAGAGAGAGTAGGGGGGCTGTTGAGGGAGCGCTGCACAATGAACCCATTTTATTCAAATAAGCCTGACATCTGGGTGCAGTGTGCCCGGCTCATCTCGACTTGCGCGAAGGAATTTGTAGGGGGCACAACCCGTCGCGCTTCGGTGAGGCACAATATGCTCCCTTCCTGATTCGTTTAATGAAGGATGTCCTCTGGCCAGAAGACATGATTTGATTAGGAGAGGAGCTTCCAGGCCCCAGAGAGCAGCCACCACAAGCTTTGCTGCTGCTGTTGCTGCTGCCGCCACCGTTGCCACAGTCACTGCCTCTGTAGAGGTCAAAACAGCACACAGTAGCTCTGAGAAATGCGGCTCCACTGTGTGCTCCTCTGCTTTCAATCCACCCCAGGTCTTTATTTGTGCACAGGGTGATGGAAATGCAGAACAAAAAACTAGCTAAGTATTGCAAATGATGTCACAGCCATTATGTAATTATACAGTTATATCATTGTTATTACACACTGCCTTAGGTGTATGAATAGAACAATATTTTCACACTCTAAGTCAAGCCAAAACTGAATGTATCCTTATAAAAAGTTAAAAGGCAATACTGAAGTAATCTAAAATCAGTAAACGACTAATGATTTCATATTTGTCTGCACAGCATTTCTATTATTTCTACTCTTCACATCTTTCCCTTTCTACTCCTTTCTCTCCCCTCTCCCTCCTTCCATCTCACTCTGTCAACCTGAAGGTCACCCGATCTCCCATACTCTCCTGAGAAACTTCCATTTTAGGTAGTCAGGCTCTGTGCAAACATTTTTTGGAAGTGATCCCTTCACCAAACCTTTCTTGGGCCACTCTTCCCCATCTCCCCCTCCTATGGAACCCACCCCCGACACCCCCAACAGTCCTCTAGTCCTCCACCTCCAGTGCCTCCCCAGCCGCCCTGCATCCCCCCAACCTGGTTTCTGTTATCACTGGCTAATGCCTCATCCACAGGCCGGGCCAGGGCGAGATGTTTCTTAAGGTGGAATTCCTGCATTCATATGGTTATGATTTGAGGACGTCAAGCTGGATTTTTGTTTTAAGGCGTGCGCTTCGCTCAGGGCTACGAGAGCCAGCTTCAGGCACATCAAAGGCCCGCTGCACTGAATCAAGGTGATTTCAACCAACCCCCCCCCCCCAGCACTCCTCCACACATACACACACACACACACACACACACACACACACACACACACACACACACACACACACACACACTAACACACACGCACATCACCCCGTGCTTTCTCTCTCCTCCTCCCATGACCTCCCACCCTCTTTCCCTCACCCCGCCTGTTCCACATGTGGCCGCACCAGCTGCACTGGAGTGATGCTTGCAGCTCACTTAGCATGGCCTACTTCCACCTCCTCCTCATCCTCCTCCTCCTGCTCCTGCTGTGCCCGCATTAGAGCCTCATCTGCACCAGCACTGCCAAGGCCGCATCGCAGCACTTGTGACCCCATGCCTGGGGTGAGCAGAGCCTTCTTCAAAACACTGAGCACGTCCACGTACCTGTGCTAAGGTCAAACATATTGATCTTTGGACTAATCGCTAACACGGGTTAAATTTTACACAAGGAATTCCAACATCCTAAGTATTATACTAATCCAGAGTGACTTTAAAAAAATGGTAAGCACATAACAAGCTTCTGTACAACACCTTTAGGGTAAGGTTTAAAAGGACATCTCCCTAAGACCTTTGGAAAATTATTTCAACTGTACAAGTGTATTACAGGCATAATGCTGGTATGAATATACACCTCACTTTGGGCCCGGGGGGGATGTGGTCCACTGTTCCCATCCAGGCAGTGTTTTTGGCACACGTGTTGGGGCATGAAGAAAAGTCCAAACACCAGGGACCTCATATCAGCTGTGTGTGTGCCAAATCCATGGTCCCTCTCCCTCAATCCCAAACTCAAGCTCAAAATGGATTCAAGCTGGAGACGGGGGTTACATGAGGGTTACAAAGTATGAAGGAATTTGGAAGTAATTCCCCTTATATTGGATTTGGACAGGATTTGACTCTGCCATGCTTGAGAAGGGCCCGCACAGAGCTTCACAGGACAGAGGGCTGGTAAAGAGGTAGAAACAGAAATGAAATGATCTTGTATTTGTTTGACATGGTAGCACTTCACGACACTTCCTCCATATGTTGATATCTGACCGAATAAAAGAAAGAAAAACACCAAACAAAACATAAAACCAAACAAAACCCTCTACACCTTGTACAAAGACAAGCCTTGAACTTGAGACACAATGAAAGGATCTCTGCAGTTGACATGGCAATTCTTTCAACACTTTAGAACTCAAAGCTTTTGACGAAATTATCTGGGGCATTGTAAACATCTGCTCAGGCCCCAGTAAAAAAGACAGATGGTGTATTTTTAGTTATTCTTATTATGTCGCCCAGCATGCTAAGCTCTGTCGGCGTGAGTTTCACACACATCAGTGATCAGCATGCTGGTGTGTGATGTGGTAAAGGCTATGACAGGGCCCTCTCTGTAGACAGAGCTGTGAACACAGTCTGAGCCCATATGGCACAACACTCTGAGCTCTGGTGTGTGTGCACACAGGTCCTCTAGCGAAACTTAATAGATGCATGTGCTTGTGCACTTGTGTGTCTGTGTGTGTGGTCAGGCAGGACATGTCCCTACCCTTGTCTCACAGGATGAGCTGTGTGGGTGTGCGCACACACATTTGTTTGTGTGTGTGTGTGTGTGTGTGTGTGTGTGTGTGTGTGTGTGTGTGTGTGTGTGTGTGTGTGTGTGTGTGTGTGTGTGTGTGTATCTGTGTGTGTGTGTGTCTGTGCGCATATGTGTTTGGCAGGCACCGGTCTAGAGGCACTGGTCCCTGGTAGCAGTGTCATGTAGATGGGTGCTGCCTGGCTCTTTCATTAAGCAGCCGTGGGCCTGTGAGGACCGGCTGGACTCCTGTCATTGATCCTCTTAGGCAGCAAGTGCAGTGAGCATATTCAGGTCACAGCCCTTTTAGCTTTGAAGCAGTGCCTTTTCATATTAGTGCTCTGACAGGCACACCTCTCTCTCTCTCTTGCTCTCTCTCTCTCTCTCTCGCTCTCACTCACTCACTCACTCAATCTCCTTCTCCCCTCCTCTCTCCTTCACTTTTTCTCCTACTCTGATTCCTTACACTCACACACCATCCATTTCTTGCATAAACTCAGTGTGCTTCTCTAATTCTCGCATGGATTTTACACAGACACACACTTCCAGACACACAAATACATGCAGATGCTTGTGGTGGTGTTGGTCGGGAGGCGAGGTTAAGGTTATCTGTCTGTGTACTCTGGCATTAGCTTTAATGAAGTGCAGCTCTGTGTTTTGTTATTTTGCTGCATTTTGTTGGTTTAACTCCAGATAGGCCTGGATCAGTCCCATGCTAAACATGACACACAGAGAGCACTTCTCTCTACTGCGACCCCAGTGTGAAAGCCACATTCACGTCTCCAGTGGGGCCACACAGGGCCAAGAGGAGGCTGCGTTATTTTAGTTGATAGAACACCTAAATCTGCACAAGAGGGAAGTGGGATGAAAACATTTTTTTACATCAACTTGTCTGAAGCATAAAGGAGAAACTCTGCACTATATATTTTGATACTGGCAGTCAGACAGATAAATGAGATAAGACATACTGAGAAGTTCTAGGTTAACTCATGTCTGGCACATTCTGTAGAGACACTCAGAATTCTAATCCAACATATTTACTATATCAAAAAGCATACACACTTTATTTAATATCTTGTACGTTCACTGCTGCTTTACACTAATCATGTAAATCTTTCTACACAAAAACAGCACACAGGTTGAACAAACCGGTAGACCCACCTGCTCTTGATGCCTGCCATGCCTATTTCCCTCTATCCTCTAGTTCAGTTCTCTGTCTGTTCACTTGAAATTAAAAATCAATACTGACTCCAACCATTATGGTGGTAAGAGTATGAAAATTGCCTTGGCATAGCTTCCTTGCCACCTCCTAGCCTAATAGACTGTACATTTGTGTTGAGACAGTCAATTAGTTGTATTGAATGTTGCAGAGGTTAATATGTATGGCAGACTTCTCAGAGACCAGGAGAGTGAGAGTACAGGGTGGGTCCTCCTTAGGGACCAGATAAAAAACAATTGTCTGCCTCATGCACACAGGGGCCAAATTTGCTAATGTCTAGCATGGTTTCATGCTGCATGGTTGAAATTTAAGAACCATGAATATTGAATGTGAAATACTGTGTCAGAATGTGGCAAAAAATAAACATGCACCAAGCTTCAAAGTGACATGCATAGTAGACGTGGGATTGAAAGTGATAGATTTAACATACATGTGCGCAGTCGGGGGCCCCCCAAAAGAGGCCGGTGGGTAGGTTTGATCATCCTCAACTGACACTCCCTTTACCACTTGGCTAAGCCCGACCCTAACCCCACCCCCACCCCGAATGACACCTATCCCTTAACCAGCCCCCTCAATGCCATTCTGACTTCAAAGCTTCCTGGCCAATCCTGCAGCTTTGCCAGAGAGCTGGGTTCCATTCACTCTCCTGCCTCATGATCACAGCGACCTGCTGCCACCTCTGCTCTACCTTCTTCTTCCCTGCAGCTACATGCGTAGAACAACGTAGAACCTATAATTGAAGTGAAGAGAAAGTGGTGATATAAATGCCTCTCTCATACCCCCATCCCAGCAGCAGAACTGCAGCAACCCCTCCCCTTCCAACTCCACCTCCCCTTTTCCTCCCCCCTGCACCATCTCTGCTCCCCTGGGATTTCTCTCTTGCATTTGGCTTTCCCTTTTCTCCCTGTGCTGCAGCCTTGGGAATTCCCTCATGGATGCTGTATACCCCCCCCCCTCTCTCACACAGACACGCACACACACACACACACAGATACACACACACACACATACACACACACACACACACACACACACACACACTCACTGTCTGCATCTCTATTTCTCTGGTTGCTGAATGCCTAATGGAGTCTGGGGATGGGTTCCCAGGGTCTGCAGCTTGTATTTACCACTCATCCAGACGCGTTGAAAGAGGCGCGGGCATGTTTTAATTACCTCCTCAAACAGAATCCCTTCTTTACTCCCCTCCTCTTCTCTTTTGCTTCCTCTGCTTTCTCCCCTCCTCTTTGTCCATGCCACTAATATATATCCTGCCTTTTGCTGCTGGCTCGCAGAGGAAATGGCAGATGCCTTAGAAATCGCTGTCATTGGCTTTGTTGATAGGAGTGGTGGAAATTGAATTTTCTTCAAGGTCAGCGACATTAGGGGTGTAGGGGAATTCGCTGAGCATCCCTTGAAGTCGCTGGCTTGAGACACCAGCCACAGTATTGATTGGTCAGCAGTGCGTCGGCGGTCTGTCATGGACTCATCAGACCCTTCGAGTCTCCTTGCTAGCTTCCAAAACACACAGCCAGGGGCCAATGAAAATCTGTAGTCTGTGAAAGTCTGCAGGAGCAAAAAAAAACTGAAATTCCCCATGTGTCACAAGACAACACTAGAAATAGATAGTACTAATACTTAATAAACAGTTATTTGTGTTTTGGTGAGGGTACTTGAATAAGGTATAATTGACCAAATAAGGTATAATTGCAATGCATGTAACATCAGGCCTCATAAGCAAAGCTCTCATCAGTGTAAAGATATTCTTAGCACATGGTGATGCTGTCACACCTGTTAATGGATGGAAACATTTAAAAAATGGCAGCATATTCTGATGTGATAGAGCACACACTTGTAAAGGTGCAGGGGAGTTGGAGAAGAGGGGAAATGAGCAAGAGATGGCACACACACAGTCACTCACACACACCCACACCAGCGTGTACATGTAGACCTCCCACATGGGTCGCCCGGAGAGGACTACAGGAGAGCTGCTTGTTGCTAGAAACGCATCTCTCGCTTTCTTCCTCTGCAGTGCCCAGCTGTGTGTGCCTCTGAGGGTATGGCGTCACGTTAGTGCTATGGCCATCCACAGCGTGTGATGCATGGTGTCTGCTACCATTACTGGGGCTTTCACACATACGATGAGTCTCACAGCAGCCCCTAGAAATAGATTGCTCTCTTAAGAGTGAGCTGTCTCAGAATCCACAGAAGAGGAGAGAAAGTTCCTCCATCTTAGCAGGGTGCTCAGGGTTGGTTGTACCACCAGCACCCTTCCCCTCCCAGCCCTCCCTCTCTCTTACACTGTAGTGTGTTTAGGGGTTTCCATCCCCTCTGACATGCCTGTGTACACTGTGACAGACTTTTCAGCTCTCGCTTTTCTGTGTAATTAAATCTCCTTTCTTCTTCACTCTCCTTCTCCTTGTGGTACTCACTCTTTTACACCCATTCTCCCTCTGGTGACCACAGTCTGTGTGTGTGTGTGTGTGTGTGTGTGTGTGTGTGTGTGTGTGTGTGTGTGTGTGTGTGTGTGTGTGTGTGTGTGTCTGTGTGTGTGTTTGTGTGTACGTACCTGCGTGCGTTTATGTGCAGAAGGTGGTTGGGACTGTTATCCAGTGTAGGTCTCTCCTGCCTCTACACCTCTGTTCTTAACTATTACCAAGTGTACAGTCTAAAGGGCCTTGCCTGACCAAATGTTGGTATTTCACAAAATACGGAATTACTTCCTTTAGTGTTCAATAAGTTAAGAAAAGGAGGTGTGAAGACTGAATTCTCTTGTTATAATTGAAATGGCTAATTAGGCCTCCATTACAGACTGTCTCAGCATGATGTTTGCCTGACTGTTTATTAGACTATCAGTGGGAGGACCTGAGGCTCTGGAATTGTCTGTTGCTCAGATGAGTCCAACATGTATAAACAGCAGCCTTTGCAGGGTCCTCTGGCACTACCAAGCCAAGCCTCTCTCTCTCTCTCTCTCTCTCTCTCTCTCTCTCTCTTTCTGTCTCTCTCTTTCTCTCTCTCTCTCTCTTTCTCTCTCTCTCTCTCTGTCTCTCTCTCTCTCTCTCTCTCCTTTAACTGGGACCAATAAAAGACTAAAGTGCCTCATTGGCAGGACCACCAGAAGAGGTGCACATGTGGATCATATACTGCACATGTATATATTTTAAATATAGGACAATTTTGCATGTTCAGCAGTACTATTTATAATAAAACTGGAAAAGAAAAAATAAATCAAAAAACCAAAAACGCAAAAAGACAAATTTTCTCTACATCTGTAAAACACAGTATCAGCTTTCAAAATCGAACTATCTCAATATCAACAAATTCTCCCAGCCCTCACACACAGAGCCAGGTGAAAAAGTGAGGGGAAGAGAACAAAAAATGTGGGGAGAAAGCCATGCGTGGCTAATGTAGCAAAGCCTCACCTTTCCTGAATCTCCAGACCCCTATTTCTCCTCCATTGTCACAAACAAATAAATAAAGGAGTGCTGGGGGGTGCTGAGAGGGAGAGCGGTAATCACCAAAGACAACAGGGCCGCTGGAGAGGAGAGTATCGACCGTCCGCCACAGGTGACTGGCCCTGCTCTCAGATGCATGCAGACGTTCAGATAATTGCACAGACTGGACTTCTCCGCCTGTTCCCTTTGTGCCAGGGTGTGTGTGTGTGTGTCTGTGTGTGTGTGTGTGTGTGTGTATGTGTGTGTGTGTGTGTGTGTGTGTGTGTGTGTGTGTGTGTGTGTGTGTGTGTGTCTGAGAGAGAGAGAGAGAGAGAGAGAGAATTCTTTAAAGACCTGTGCAATGTGTGCACTTTGCAAACAGACACCCTCCATGCTGTTGCATCCATTTTGGATGTTTGCTGGAGCGAGGAGGGTGTTTGGGGTGGTTTGTTGTTGTTGGTGTTTATTTATTTACTTTAGAGTTAAAGTGATATGAAAGTGTTTAGGGTTTCGTGGTTGGATTTGTGGCAAAAACTCTCTGTTAGCATTTCTGTGCAGAGTGCATGTTGCGTCGCTGTGTTGTGGGTACACATGTGCACAGCCTGCGTGTGTGTCTCAGCACAGCATGTGTGTGTGAGCGTGTGGAAAATGTGTTTGTTGTGCATCAGCGCTGCGTAAGCAGCGAGTAGGCTCTTATCAGTGGGATCAGAGCAGGGTTGTGGGTGGGGGCTGATGTGCCAGATCGGCTGCTGGTGCCAGGCTGTGCCTTATCTCCTCCCCATCGCTGGCTGTGCATCGGAACGCTCTCCCCCCTCGCAGATGATTTACTCCCTGTGTAAACAGAGATTAGAGCAAAAATGTCCGACACCAGGGCATGGGAGGCACACGGGCATTACGAGGAAACCACAGTCGCGTGTCAGGGCCACAAGCCTCAGGGAGGTTACAGACATAGAGCAGTGCCACCAGGGCTGGAAGGAAAAACAACTTTACAGTTTAGCCTGACACCATTTCCCACTTGTCACCATGCAAGTATGGCAGCACACTAAGGCTGAGCAGCACGGGCACATTAGGGAGAATAGAGCTGTCAGTGACGGCTCTGCTAAATGGTTCACATTCTCACAGAGAAAACTTCACTGAGACACGTTGGAATTTGGACAGCAGCAGTTAGTGAAGTGAAGAGTTGCAAACCATTACTGCTCACTTGAAATGTCTAAATGAAGTCTCCCAAGAAGTGCTGTCTGGGACTTATAGACGTCGGCTGCAGTCAAGGCTTCTTAAGTATGTAGAGCGAAGAGTGGCTCTGATCCTTGACAAAATCCAGCCAGCTCTGTGACATACTACAAAGCGACCATCTGGGTGTGTGTAGCTCAACTAGACCCTATTATCCCTGAAGAATTCCTCGGATCCCTGTCAGATAACTCTGGCTAATTCTGCTAGCTCCTCTGCTCACATCCCTGTAGGTTTGCGCTGCTACCAACAGAGCAATTTCTTTTCTCACGCTGATTTTCAAAGGCACTTCACTGAACTCCAGGCTTTGTCTTACTCATTGCCTGCCATTACACAGGATTTCATAGACTCCAAGTCTAACTTTCGGATCCTCAGCCACTTTAGGTCATTTAGTTCAAAAAGCATGCCCTGCTTGGTGCACTAAAGAAGCTATTTCCCAAAGTGTTCGTTGGAGCTGAGAGTCTGTCAGTGTGACCCAGTGAAAGAGACACAAAGTAAAGGCTCAGCTGTGTCCTGTTCCCAGGGGCAACTGAGCAGGCTAACTCAGGGTGAACCAATATATTTGGATTCAATTTCTGTGACTAGAACATTCTTGACAGGGACCCAACTTCACGGTCTTCTTTCTTTCTTTCTTTCTTTCTTTCTTTCTTTCTTTCTTTCTTTCTTTCTTTCTTTCTTTCTTTCTTTCTTTCTTTCTTTCTTTCTTTCTTTCCCCTCCATCTTAAGTGGAATCACAGGCCTTTCTGAGCCAGAATCCTGTTCTGTTATCAGCCTGCCTTGAGAGACACTTTTCCCCTTTATGGTCATGTTTAGCTAATATTGCTACTGGCTCGCCTCTAAGTCAAAACAGGTGTTGCAACGTTATCGTCACCTGGACTCAGAACCGTTTGCCTTGGTGATTCAAATTTGCTGTTTGGTAAAGGTTTAACCTCTCCTCCTTTGATTTAGTGTAATTCCAGGTTTACTTTCAGAAACTCTCCAGCTGTTGGATGATTGAGTAGGGCTGTGTCTGTTAATCAGCACATATGCTCACCGCTGCCCCAGTCTTGGGCTGACGTCGCCTTTGCCACTTCAGCTTTTATCTCCTCATGATGCCGAAAATGCCTCTTCTCAAGAGACCTATGCGCAGCATAATGTCGCAACCCATACCCATACATTACGATGTGCTGTGGTGCCATTTAAGTTCACAGGCAACAAAAGCCTTCGGGGGGTGGTGGTTGTCTGGAGTAGCCAGGGTTGGGTTTGGGGGTTTTTGAGGGAGTGGTGGTGGTGGCTAGGACCATAGGTCTAGGATTTCACACATGTGGGGAATGGAGTGGATTCTGGGTTTAATTTGAACCAACAACACCCAGTGAGACTAAGCCCACCCCTCCCTTGTACTCTTACCATCCCAGCTGCAAATGTGTGTGTGTGTGCGCGCACACGTCTGTATGTGTGAGAGAGGGAGAGAAAGTGCCGCCCGGCAATAAAAGTGATATAAAGTGAAAATCAATCCCTTGAGCACGCATCAGCCCCCTCCCAGCTCACCCTGTTTCTATGTCTGACGATAGTGAGATTAAAGGGAAGGCCACGTCTGAATGCCGAGAGATGGCCATCACTCAGTCACGAGCCCAGCCAAGCTCTGCACAGGCCAGATGACCATTCTCTCTTTCTCTCTTCCCACTCCCCTTTCCTCTCTCCCTCTGTTTCTGCATCTCTCCTCAAGCATGCCTCTATCACAAGCCAAGACACCCCTCTCCCCACCACCAAGCTAAGACCTGGCCTCAGCCCATCCTTGCTTTCTCTTTCCCTCTCACACGCATTAGGATGTGATTTACTGTCCTCCCGTCCCCTGGTATGCACAGGGCTGATATCAAACCGCACAGAGCAGCACTCCTGTAAGACGGGCCGGTGTCTCTGATCCAGGCCAGGAGAGAATGGACTAAATAAAAACACAAGCCTTTAAGTCAACTCTGATATGAGGAGCTTAAGCCTTCATCCACACACTCTGGACTTGGAGTTGCATACAAAAGCGGGGAGGGGGAAAAAAATCACACGTCTCACAGAAAATTTATTCCCAGGTTTAAAGAGGATGTCTAATGGTGCATGAATCAGAGCAAGAACATTAACCCCTCTCCCCTTTCTCACATGAGCCTTCCTGTGGAATGGATAACACCTTTCACCTCATGCTCAAACCTCTTCTGTGCATTGGGCATCCAAAGTTGCTTCTTCTTTTTCAGGCCAGGAGGTTTGGTGCTGTTGAAAAAACACAAATGGGTTTGCTTTAAGATACAACTGTGATCAGAAGGCCTGTTTATCACAGTACTTCCCAAAAATGGCAAAACTAGAAATCTGTTGTCAGGGTTAATCATGACCAAAGCTATTAATAAATAATGTGTGTTGGCATTGTACTTCATTGTGTAATCATGGGGGGGGGGGGGCTGTCAAGCTATTGTATTTTCTGAGGTAATCGTTTATTGTTCTACCACTTGGTGCACCACGAGCTGTTTGACCACATCTCACAGGCAACTAAATGAGAGGCAGCAGGGCTGTTACTAACACATACATTCATATGACCAGTCATTTCTTGAAATGGGATATAATACTGTTTGTGGGAAATTATGACACAGTCACTTTTCTTCAGGAAAAAGCAAAAAAAGTACTGTAGCTATAGAAACAGTTTAATGCTTCATGTCAGTGGGGTTATAAATGCTACTGACTACTCCTTCATCAATAATGAACAAAGCTCCCCAGCCACAACCCTCCTGCTCATCAAGTCATGGTAAAGGTGTAGAAGTGACAGCCAAATTAGCCACCATACCATATACATGTCCCTGGTCACAGAGAAGCAGTGGAGTGGAAGCACTGGAAAATTATTGTTGTGCTGGCATAGAACTGTCACTGGTCTGATCTGGTTAGCTTGCCATGCAAGCACTCTTATAAATGACAGCCTGAGTGACAGTGTGTGTCTGTGCGTTTGTGGATGAATATCTTGACAAGGTTGAGAAAAGTGTTTTTCTTACTTAAGATTTTAAAGGGGCCGTATCTGTTCTCCCCTCCTAAACTCCACTGATAGCACCTCATGCCCTGTCAAAATCTATATCACATCCCTGCTTGCTGTGACATCTGGATGCCTTGTTCCGTTTTCTCTTTTTTCCCCTATCCTTCCTTTCTTTCTTATTTTTCTCTCCGGTGAACACAGCAGCAGCCAAATGAGGGGAGACAGATGCGCAGGCTGGTGTGGCATCTCAGCCCCAGGCATTGCCGGCTGTGCAGCACAGAGCGTCAGAGTGCGGGCAGCACCTCTCACGCCGAGGAGAAAACAGGCTGTCACAAGCTTGCACCATGGTGCCAGTCTCTGACACGACTGCTCCTTTCTGCTGTCAGAGGAGCCGAGAGTGAGAAGAACAGGCTCACAAACAAGGCAAAAACAGAGAACAAGAGGGAAGCAAGGGAGCGAGAGAGAGAGAGAAAGGGAGAGAGGGAGCGGGAGGTGTCCATGTGTGATCTGTCACAGATGCTCAGAGGAACTACCTTAGGTGGCAGTGTGTGATAAGAGTGAGCGCCTGCATTTCCGGCTGCCTCTAATTAACCCACTGCCGATTGCCCCGAGGAGCCCTCAGCGCTAATTAGAGGCGAGAAATATGTCTCTGATTCAGGGTGGTGCGCGCACATACACACACACACACATGCATGCAAACACACACTCACACACACACATACACACACACACACAAAGCTCTCCGCCTGGCAGATATGCCAAGGTGTGAGAATAAAAGACCTGTCTATTGTGCTCACTGACTGAGCGTGTAATGCATGTGTGAGCAACTATGTGCCTAAACCCCCAGCTGGTGACAGTTTGCAGCCTGAGATTGTAATGATGTTCTCTTCGTTTGCTGCTCTAAATTGACTGTGTGTATGACATCATTATCAAACGGCTAGCATTTTGTTTTGGTGAATGCCACCAGGATCATAAGGGACAGTTACGTTGTACTGCACAGCTTTTTTAAGTAAGTGAGTGATTTATTGAATCATCAATTTCTCTTGAAGTGGGTTAAAGTACTGACAAAAATAGATGTGTTAATGCATGTTAATATATTACAGTAAAACAATTCAAATGCATAAGACCACAGAAAGACTGTACTGTACTTTTCCCTTTGTCTAGAGGTGATTTTTTTTGGGCTGAATTTACCAAAGCCTTGAAATACCCGTGTGTTTGTCTGGGCCCATTGTGAATAAGAATGGCCCTTCTCTTTTTTTGTTTGACATGCTGTTAGCCAGACCACCAACTGACACAAACATGTTTGGGGAGTTGTACAACAAATAGCCATTTGTACCTGCCCTCAACCTGGGACTGAGAGAGATGAAAATGTGGAGAGAGAGAGAGAGAGAGAGAGAGAGAGAGAGAGAGAGAGAGAGAGAGAGAGAGAGAGAGAGAGAGAGAGAGAGAGAGAGAAAGAGAAAGAAAGAGAGAGATGCGTACTTAATAGCTCTTGAGTGCAGTGGCAGGGTCTCTAGGATGTATGGTGCCCTGTCCCTCTGGACACACACACTTCCCCCACACACACCTTGGCATGACTTTTCACTTTAGCCCCACTCGAGTCCAATCACATGCCACAGAGGCTCCATCTCCCAGAAGCCCTTGGGAAAGAAGGAAGTGGAGGCACAGTGGGTGACTGGAGGGCACGGGGCTTCGCCTGACCCACTTGCCTCACCCAAGGGGTCAATAAATAATTCTGCTGTTCTAAGGCCACTTAGTCATCAGGAGTCAGAGGAGGCAGAGTAAAACACAGAGAGCTCTACATGTGACTAAACAAGTGTAACACAGACTCAACTTGTCTGATCATTTTTTTAATTTATGATGCAGCAACTTCACACAGCATACCACGATACCATAAGCTAATACAAACTTCTATAGCCATGTAACATACACTGAAGCTGTTAAACAACTTGTTGAAATGTTTTTTATATCTACCCCAATACAGTAACTGCAACCAACTTGAACCAGTTTTTTTTCCATGGTCTAACTCAAACCGTATGCCACAAGTGTAGTGTTGTGCATTGCCATTTGTCTCTTGGCACTGCTTAGCTCGAACTCATTTGTCTGGGCATGATACAGTGCCACTGTAATAATAAACATGCGGCTGACGGAACACATCCGGCCATGACAATCACAATGATGTAAGCTCTGAGGCACATTGCAGAGAGGCCTGGTGGAACTTGTGGAACCCTTCCCCGCATACATATTTTTCACATCCTCTTGTGGTTTCATGAAAGAATCACTCCCACTCTCACAGACGAAAACACTAAAAAGTAAAAATAAACAAACTCTGTCTTCCTCGTCTGGCCTAATTGAATTGAAATGTCTTGTAGAAGGGCACAACATGAGTGCGGAGGCCAGTGGGTATAAACAAGCCAGTGTTATGTTGTCATTCCATTCTTTCCACCAGCACAGATGCTGCGCTAGTTTATGGTGCTCATGAAAGAGCTGCAGCACCTCTTAATTTGTGATGCATGGGGTGGGGGGTGGCGTAGGGGCACAGGACAACTGGATCAGTAAAGACTTAACTTAACTTGGTCTCGGTGACCACACTCGAAAGGTCAGGTGTGGACCAGGCAGGAGTGCATTTTCTCCTTCTAACAGGCTCTCAGGTTGGTCTGCCAAGAGCTAATGTTCACCAGAGCCACAGCAACCCCCCTCTTTCATCATTGTTTGGGATACAGAATTCCGATATGGGAAGCTCAGGAAAGTAATATAGAATCAGTGGTGAATGGAGCCAAGGCTCTCACTCCCTCTCACTCCGTTTTCCCCCCTCTTAGGGTTTTTTTGTGCCAGGCATGTAATGTGTGCCAAAGAGAAACAGCGGTGTTTCATTTCTATATGTTTGTGTTTATTTGTTGGCAATGCAAGGTGTTTGGGGAGATGGGGATGTGAGAGAGGGTTGAGCTTGGACGCGTGTGTGTGTGTGAGAGAGAGAGAAAGAGAGAGAGAGAGAGACAGAGAGAGAGGAAGAGAAAAAGAAAACAAGAGAGCAATAGAGAGAGAATGAGAAAAAGAGCATCGCTCATCTAGCTGCAGCACACCTTCCACTCCCCTGCCCCATGACCTACACACAGAAATATGGTCTAGAGTGTCAGAGCCAAACCCACACATTGAAGTGGGCTGTCTGTGAGGGTTATGATATGGCACTGACTCACCCTGGGGAGAAAATGTGTGCTCGCGTGTGGATCAAATATGTGCTGTATATGTAGTATGAATATAAATACATATACTGACCCTTTTGAAAAAGTGCACACACAAGTACTGTATGCAAGTATGTGGTATGTGTGTGTTTATGGACATTATGGATATGTGTGTGTGTGTGTGTGTGTGTGTGTGTGTGTGTGTGTGTGTGTGTGTGTGTGTGTGTGTGTGTGTGTGTGTGTGTGTGTGTGTGTGTGTGCATAAGGGACAGTGTGTGTATGCGTGTGTGTGCCTGCATGTTTCCCACTGCCTTGCTGTGGAGGCTCTGTGAACAGGCTCAGGGAGGCTCCCTGTATTTTTCCGTGGTGGTGGACTGGGATTGCATGGGCCAGCGCTGGTTGCCCCTGCCCTCACATCAAAGCAGCCTCCACGGTGGGTCCAGCACTGTGCCAGAGCACACTACGCGCCGCTGGCAGGAAACACACATCTGGCTGCAGGGACCTGCCAACAGCGCAGGCTGGCCCAACATGCCCTCAGTTTGTGTGTGTGTGTGTGTGTGTGTGTGTGTGTGTGTGTGTGTGTGTGCGTGTGTGTGTGTGTGTGTGTGTGTGTGTGTGTGTGTTTGTGTGTGTGTGTGTGTGTGTGTGTGTGTGTGTGTGTGAGAGAGAGAGAGAGAGTGTGTGTGTGTGGGGGGGGGGGGGGGGGGGGGGGGGGGGGTCAGGTGGATGGCTGAATTTGTGCATGAATGTGTTCAGGTATGTTTTGCCCGTCAAAATGTACTGTATGTGCTATTTCATAAAACATTCCAATGTGTGAACTGCTTCACTGTGTGTTGAATGTTTAAGTGTTGACATGTTCACTTTGGTGCTTGAGAGTTTTCTTGTGTGCGCAAGAGCAGGTCTATTTTTACTGAACCACAAAACACTTACATAAAAGGACTGCTTTTGGATGGCATTAGATATTGTACTCATGCTGTCAGTGCTCGTGCTTAGCCCTGAGCTCACTCTCCAGCAGGTGTGCGGGTGTGACAGGCTGGTGTGAGGGCAGTGGGATGCCGCTGTCACATGGAGGGCCCTCTCTGGTGTGAATGCTTCTCTTTGTCTGTGGCCAATGCCCCTGCAATCTGAGCTCTGCCATCTGGAGCAGGTCAGCCCTCAGCCATGCCACACAGAGGCCAGACGTGACCTAAGACAGCCTGGACACCCAGGGCCCGACTACCGGGCAGACCGCCATCCTTCTGGAGGAGGTCAAAGGCTCCAACCGGGAGTGCTACGATCCATGTTTGTCACAAATTACTGTGTTGGGGTGGTGAAGTCATCTGAGTTGCAACATTCGACCAATGAGAGTAGTTTTTTAACTAAGTCACGTTTACCTTTTGTAAGGGTAGTGAGGGATACATTAAAGAAAAAAACTAGCCTTAGGATACCTGTCACCTTTAACCTGTACAAAATTTGCAGTTACGTCCTGCCAATACAATGCAAGCAGCACCAATATTACTCGTGGGAGACACAGAGGATGTGGAAATGGTTTATGCTAGCACTGGATAGCAATAATGGTGGATGTTGGGGCAGATGCATGTGCAATGGTAGCATGAAAGTTTAAGCTGTTGTCCTCAGGTAAAATATGGTGATTACAGTATGAGTTAAAGCGGTCGATACAGGCATTGGGCAAATGTTAACCTAATTACACCTCAGGATAAGCACCCAGCTACTCTTCCTGCATGTTTGTTTTTCTCTCAACTCTCCCTGGCCATCCCACCCTTAGCAAGCAAGGTAGGATTGGCCTCTGTTACCATCACAACACAGAAATCCATTAGCTTCCTGATAGGTGTGCACTATACATCCCCGACCTCACCCTCTCTCTTACCTCTGACTCCTGAACACCTTGCATGGATCAATAGCTCTAAGTCAAAAGACAGAAGGACTGCTTGGCTACAATGAGATTTTCTTCTGTGAAACTTACAGGAAAAACAGGAAGAGATCAGGTCTCTCTCTATCTCTCTTACTACACCTCCAAGCCCCCCAGGGTCTTTAACAGTCATTCCTGACCATCTCCAGCCACCCAGTATCACCACCCCCACCCCTTTGTTCACAGACACCACCCTGGCATCGATCCATACTTATTGCATCTCCATTCTCTCCCAGCTTGTAATTTGTATGGAAAGATGTATTAGACTTAACACACTCTTCTGGCAACAGGTCTATCGCATCGGTGAGATGCTCTCTACGGCATAATTGACTTAGCAGAGCCTCATGGGAAGGGTGCAGACAGTGCTGGAGGACTATTGAGTTTCTGTGCCGGCTGTTTAGCTGTTAGGTGTGAAGGCAGTGGAAGGAGCGAAGGAGAGGGGTGGAGCCAAGGGGGTCTGTGCACACAGGACTGACGAACCCTTGACCACAGGGCACCCTCATATCCACCTATGAGACAGAGCAAGAACTACCAAACCCACCAGTCATTAACCTGCTGCCATGTATGAGTTTATGTATTAAATCATGTGTATGTTTTCTCCTTATGTTAGATTGTGTTATGTCACACGCGCGCCTGCACACACACACACACACACACACACATTGTCTTTGCCAGTTTTCACAGTTTGGCTGTCCACAGGCATCTACTGTGATTTTCTAAAGGGTCAGTAAGTTGACATTTGAAGTATCCTGTAAGACTTACAGGTGGTTGGCAGGCCTGCAGTCCAACTGAACAGTAACTGGACCACACTCCCAACCATGTAAAGAACAATGAAGTCACTGAGAGTCTTATAACTTTTCTATGGCCTCTCCAAAGCCCCTAGCTAGTGTAGCTAGCTCTCTTTTTAGCTTAGCACTATGGGGACATCCTCTTTCTAATCTTAAATGCAGAACCATCCTGCAAGCAGGGGCGTCGCCAGACATATTTTACTGGGGCACATGCCCCAGTATTGGTCTGTAGTGCCCGAGTATAATTTCACCAGTCAAAAAAAAAACACTTCAGAGTTTTAGGTCTACATGGCAATCTACAGAATGTGCACACAGCTACTTAATATGGCAACTCATTGCTACTTTATTGACTCCATACACAATGCGCACATGGCTACTTAATGTCCTAATTTATTCACACGACTGGCTGTAATTGGGGTCCCGTGCTCACTTCAGAAACAACTTCGGGACATAACGCCCAACAGCGGTGTCTGAGCGCTATTTCTTTCCACCTGTCTTACAGGGGTCCGTTTCCCAAAACCGTAGTTGCTAACTAAGTTAGCTACTTTGTTGGTTGCAATGCAATTTCCCATTGCCAACCAACTAAGTTGCTAACTGGTTAGCAACTATGGTGTTGGGAAACGCATCCCAGGTTAGTGCCGGGTACACTGCCCATCATTGTTATTTGTTCTCACCTCTGTGTTGCCATTTCCATGTGGATTTAAAAGTTACAAATGTACTTTTTACGTTTAATGTATGAAGCAGCTATCATGCAAACTAGTTCTGGCTGTAAATTGAAGTAGCCTACTGGAAACATCAGCTGCTGTCGGCATATGCCTATTATCGTTGATTTATGTAACTGTTAGCCTAACACTGTGAGCTCCCACACTCGGTTTCTGGAAATTGCAATCTTACATCTACGATGTTTGATGAGCATATCAACATAATCTTATATGACTGTATAGTTTGAAGCACTATTTATGTTATTTCATGATAAATAAGTGCTTTTTTTTTTTTGCTTGCACGCTATTCGCGCTCGCATTACTTGTCTGTACCCCAGCTGTGACCCAGTACAATAACAGGTGTAGTGACGCCCCTGCCTGCAAGGATATGGCATAGCCAACTATGGCATATACTGTATATAAAGGCATGTTAGGGTTTGCTGTCTGAACTCAGGTAGTCTCTCTGTGTGTGTGTGTGTGTGTATGTGTGTGTGTGTGTGTGTGTGTGTGTGTGTGTGTGTGTTGGGAGGCAGGGCAGGGGGCCCGCACAGATAATCAGTGTATCCGTTGTTCACACCGTGAACATCCCAGGGTGCAGTAAAGATAGAAGCCCGCATGGGAAAAGCGGGAGTTTAGTGGACCGTAAGGAACAATGAAAATCAAAAGGCAGCGTCCAGTGGACTGGTGAGAGCCAGATGCCTGAGGATGAATCAAGCAGCTGTCAGACTGGAGCCACAGAGGGTCCCCACTCCACTCCTCTTTTTGTGCTGTGTAAACCTTTGTTTTCCACCCATTGCAATGTCCCAGTGACATACAGAGGAGTTTTTTGTTGTTGTTGTCACCTTCGAAACTGATCTTGCTTTCATCATTTATGAATCCAAAAACCATTAATAGAATTTATGACTTGTTTTTCTTGCTTTTTGTCCTACTCCATATGCACATATGCTTAACAGGCATAGACAGACAGACAGACAAACACATTTATATCCTGCCTGAGCAAGAGCACTCACACACACACTGACACTCTCTCTTTCTCTCTCCATCACACACACACACACACACACACACACACACACACACACACACACACACACACACACACACACACACACACATACACAGCCTGTGTTGCTTCTATGTGTTTGATGGTCTAGAGGTTTTCTTCATGTATAAGTTACACTCCAAAAATGCAACACCAGATGTTAATGATGTTTATTTTTACAGTATGTAATCACGTCTCTGGAACTTATGACAGTAGACAGCCTAGGGTTCTGGAACCATGCCCTGTACGACCCTCACCCTATTTCCTGTCACACTGGTGTCTCCAGATGGATACACACAGATGCATTCACAAAGCAGATGCGCACACACACACACACACACACACACACACACACTCAAACATTCAGAGGGACACACTGAAACTCAAAGACAGACATGCTCAAATACAAATCAACTTCATTACATATTCAAACGTTCTCTGTCGCTCTCTCTCTCTCTCTCTCTCTCTCTCTCTCTCTCTCTCTCTCTCTCTCTTTCTCTCTCTTATGCACACACGCACAATCACACCGACACACAGACAGACACACCCACAAGTGCGCACGCACACACACACACACACATACACACACACATGCACAGTGATTTTGTAATCCCCCATGCCACAAGGGGAGAGGTGAGCCAGCTGCCAGGCCCTGTTTAGTAAATCACGGTGCAGACACAGTGCCACCCAGGCACTCAGAGACAAATGGGCTAGAGCGTGCGCCAAGTTCCTGGTCCAACAGGCCTGTTTAAAAGAACCTCTGCACCTTTGTAATTTCCATTAGACTCCCCTTTTGCCACAAACAGTAGCTATCTTTCACTTGCCATCATTGCACTACATGCAACAGCCCTGATCCTGCTTAGCTATAGCCCTCTCCCATCTAAACATGTTAATTGACAGAAATAAGTAGAGTAAACAGAAGAATGTAAATGCTTAACCATAAAATGTACTAATGCCAGTCACTATACAAAAAAAACCACAAGTAATAACAGCACACATTTGCTTTGGGTTGCCCCAAACTGCGTATAACTGAAATCACAGCAACTTCCTCTTTGCCCTGGAAGGGTGGCAGCAAGTTGTTTTGGGTGTTGATCGTTTGTGTTGTCTGCCAAGTGTGTGGCCGTGCAGAATGAGAGTTAACTCTGAGTAATTCTGCCTCAGTGACAGTGGCAGTGACAGTCTCTCCTTTAGGGCCGCAGGGCCTGGGCGTGTGTGGGTGGGGGCACTCTCTTGGGGTCTGCTGCATGTTTGGCAGGCAGTGAAATAGAGCACGAGATGCTGAGGCGGAGAAGGGGAGGGGTAAGAGACGAGGAGGAGGGATTGAGCTAATGGTCTTGCATCTTCCTGGCAGCATGTCAATAATGGCTCTTATCACATTAAGCAAAGAGTCCATTAGCTTATTCTCTTTTCCTTTGGCTCGAGCCTTGGCTGCAGCCCGCCAGCAGAGTCTCGCCGAGCAAAGCAGAGCTGCTCTAATGGTGTGTGTCTCTGTTTTACGGACACGGCCATACCTTGGCTCACACACACTGACACTCTCCCTGTCTCTCACATTCTCTCTCTCTCTCACATACACGTGTACACATGCACAGTGCCTAAACAAGAAACCACACACACACACACATGCAGACACACACACACACACATACACACACACTAACATGAAGTCACTCACACAAAACACAACTTCATAACTCAGTGGTAATTCTATCATAATACAAATTTTACCATTGACTCAACGTAGTCTGCATTGATGCATTTAATACTTAGATAAAAATTAAATCACACTTGAACTGAATCAGGAATAGTATATTCAACAAAGGCTTGGTGTCGATTTTTAGAGCACCATTAGTCTTGTTTTGAGAAGAAGGGAAAAACACAATGCATATCTGGTATCAATGTTTTATTTGTTCTCATTCCAGTTAAGCTAGTGCTCTGACGGCTGTTTTCTTCTCCTTTTTTCCACATTTAATAACTTTGGGATAATGACTTAAGGGGGTTGCACACACCACGCTGAGGGATAGCAATACTGCTACACACCTTTCACTATCACACAAACACTAAAGTCGCAACACAGCCAAGGAGCAAATTGCAAGCACATGTTAATACACCTTCCTCAGGCCTTGCCAAGCCAGATTTGCAGACAGGGGAGACGTGATATAGGGGAGTATAAAAAAGGACGCCACACCACCAAAGCCCCTCCGACAGGCCATTTCTCACGCACCTCAACCCCCCACGCCTTCCCCTCAGAGCATCTCACCCATCTCACATCTGCCTCCCAGACTGGCCTGTCCAATACAGAGAAACACACACACACATACAGAACACTCTATTACACACACACAAACACACACAGACACACACACAGGCGCACACACACAGGCGCACACACACACACACACACACACACACACACACACACACACACACACACACACACACACACACACACACACAAGCATGCAAATCTTCCTCAATTAATAAGAACTATCAAGACTAATTCCCTTATTTTCTTTGCTCTTGCTAAGCTTATTACTTATTTCAAACTACGAAATTCTCACAAACCAAACTTGAACACTTGCATTGAAAAATATATACGTGCTATAGATAAGGGCCCTATATGGGTATGCTTTCAGACAGTAGATATCTAAGTAGAGAATCACAGTGGTCACGGCCGGTGTCTCATGCAGGTTCTGATTCTGCTGACTGAACGCAGTAATGGATCAGACCCTAAAATGGCTTCCATGTGCTGCCCTCTGTGCACCCTCTTTGGGCGCTGGCCAGGGACTGTTGCTTTGAAGGATGCAGAAGGACAGGCCTGGACGAGTGCGGGTGAACTACGGGTCACACACCAAACCCAGGGCCCAGCTCACAGGGACAGGGAGAGGGGTGAGGGGCTTAGTGGCCAAGACATCTGTGGTGACTTGTTGCACTCTAACCTTTTTTCCAACAACACTGACTTAATGTGTTTTTAGTGCAGGGGCCTGTGTTCCCTCACGTCAGAAGTAGGCGGGGGACCAGATCTCTGTCTGTCTGACTGTGGAGCACACTGAGGAGCTCATGTGCCCTTGCTCAGTTTATTCACTGTCCAGCAGAGCCAGCCAGTAATTTGGATGAGTGTTGTATTGACCAACCAGTCACTGCACTGTGCTCCTCTAATTAAATCAGTGGAGGAGGGGTAACCGAGAGATCTGCTCTGAGTTATAACTAGAAATATAAATGTGAGCAGAGGGCCATGTGCAGTCTTTATTGGACAACACCTGCTGTCAACGTCAGGGTGTTGCTTTTTTTCAATTGGTTCATCTTCCCTAGCATGGTTGTTTTATTGAAAAAAAAAGCATTTTCAAGGCTGACAGTATCAAGAAGAACAATTTATGATCATTCATCAGCCAGAATCTCTGCTGATTCTCAGCCTCCACTCATGTAATGAGAACAGATGATCTCCTTGGCGGTGCGACTGCCTGTCCTGGCCACCTAGTGCTATGTCAGGCTGCAGTGCTATGTAATGCAAAGCTATGATGGTACAGCATAATGCTTGCTAGAGAACATTCTAATATTTTCCCCCAGACAGAAAGCTAATGCAGTTTCAAACTGTTTGCTCTGTTGTACGCTGTCAACCCACCTCTTGGCTGTGTCATTTGACAGCGCTCCCGGTAAAGCAAGTGTCAGCCGTAAGGGCTGGCCGAGTACCTGTCACCAGCTGTGGCAGCCGACGAGACGGTCTGTGCTCTATCTGCCTGGTGCGCTGGGCGCAATCCCTCAGATGTCATGGCTGGAGGCACTGAGCTTTGTGTGAACTTATCCCCTGTGGCACCCCCTTGCCACTTCAACTCAGAATTATTCAAGGGATGAAATGAAAAAAAGATAGACTGAGAGAGAGAGAAACTACTGAGGAAGCCATAGGTTCAAGACCTTCTCAGATCACAAGGACCTTCTGCTTAACCGCCCTTGAAGTAGTGAGTGTGTGAGTGAGGCTTCAGGATCAATGAGGAATCCCTGTTGTGTCCACTGGGAACAGGCTATACAGAGGAGGTGGGCAGATCAATGCTGTTCCCAGGCCTCAGCTGTCCATGCCCAACCAGGATCAGTCCCCTTGATGGTCACACAGACAGCAACCCAGTTCATGTAGTTCATGTTTCACATTCAGTGAAACAAGGTAGAAGGAAGGTGACCAATACAGAGATACAATACACTAGTGCTGTACCAGCCAGTGTTTTATCTGAGCTGGCTTTGGTCATTCTCTTTAGTTTTTTTCGTAAAGCTTTTAGCCTTTTGCCCAATGAGCCACAAGCCCATTATCACCAAGGTCCTTGTGCAGTCTAGGGCAGTGCTAATGACTGCATGTGATGAGTGGTGATCATTGAAGAGACTCAGTTGACTGTCTTAATCCTCCATGCAAACCACTCAAGCTTTCACTGCTGGGCTGTAGGATGTTAATATGATGTCATTCTAATTGCTTAATTGCCAGCTTTGTTTTACTGACAGCGTGCCCTAGTGATGACAAGGCCATCGCTCGCTTGTCAGCCATAATTTACAGGGCAGAGGGCTTGCGACGGCATTAAACGCCAGGTCCGGGAGTGATGGCAATGTTAGCGAGATAAATACAGCTGTCACCAGCCTTTTCTGGTGACACACTAGCAGAAATGGCTGAATGGCAACCATGGATAGATTGAGTGGCTAGGGCAACTTAGCATTGCAATTATTGGCTAATCGTCGTTAACCTCACAAACAGTGTTTCAGTTGCATTGTTTAAAGGATTCAAGGATGGGTAATGACAGGGTAATCCGTCATAGCACTGGGGGGCGTTTTGGAAGAGGCGGTGGGGGGAGGGCCGTGGGTAATGAGATTTGAGTGCGGGGGGAGGGTGCCTGAGTAGATTTGCAGAACACATAGCATAGAGAAGAGAAGGGCCACATTAAGCTAATTGGGAGAAGAGTGCCTGGTTGTAAAAGTGCTCCTAATGATGGGTCTGCAGCTCTCCCTGTGACACAGGACTAATGTGCAGTGGGCAGGGGGGAGAGTGTTTATGTGCCAACACACTCCGGGAGGCGGCCATGGCTGTCTGCAATATAGACTCCGCAAACATGGCTTCATTGGCTGCTCTGTGCCTCACCTCCTTGATAGGGTTTGATACGGCTCCACAGAAATGTACCCGATATAGGAAAGTGAATACTCCGGGAAGGTAACTGAAAAAGAGGGGCCTTATTATTATAATGAGAGGTTCCTGGACATAAGTGAAAGCACATGATGGTCTCCCCTCCACCCTCCCTCTCTCTCCTCTCTCTCCCTCTTTCTGTTTCACAGAGCAGAACACTAGTCAAGCTTGTCCCCTCAGATTGCGCAGTCTGTTGTGGCGTACAGCTCACGCAAGCTTGGGTTTCTCCGCATGTTTGAAAGTGAGTGTGGCCTAAGCCCCATCTGACTCTGGTCCAGGCGTCTCTGGAAGTGAAAGACGGTGCGTGTTTTCATAGCCCTGTTGGAGCTGGCCCGGTGAACGCTGGAGTCTGTGACCTGCATCATGACAGCTGGCTGGCCCTAGTTTCTCCAAACCGGCCCCATGCTGTAAACATTGCAGCCCAGTGTCGTCTTATTCAGTCTGATCTGATTGGATCGTGATGGGGGGGTTGGGGATGTGTGTGTGTGTGTGTGTGTGTTTGGGGGGGGGGTGGAATAAGATAAGCACATAAGTGATACTTGGCAATGTTGTCTTTGTTTGAAAAGTGCAGTGCTGAGAACTGATGCTGGGTGAAAAAATGTGCTAGAGGACAAAGATCAGTTGAAACAGGCGCAATGCAGACATCCTGCTCTCTCATTCTCACAGTCGCTCATCCTGGAGGTGAGCACACTCCAGTGCCTGTCACTATCAGTCATCCACTAGTCCTACTGATGACAGTTTCTCTTGTGAACCAAAACTGTTCTCTTTGGCACCCTCACAAACTCACAGAGATTAGCCCAGACATCAGAGCTGCAGCTGCAGTGTACCTCCTCTCATTCTCTCTCTCTGTCTCTCTGTCCCTCCCTCCCTCCCTCCCTCTCTCTCTCTCTCTCTCTCTCTCTCTCTCTCTCTCTCTCTCTCTCTCTCTCTCTCTCTATGGTGAAAGTAAGTGTAATATTGCAGTGTGTTTAATCTCCCCACTCTGGGCTTAATAGCAGCCCTGGTGCTGATAGTGGGGTCCCTGAGCGCTCCAGCAGAGAGGAGAGTGATGAATGAGTCCTGTGATCTGTGATTAGGATCAGCCTGTTTAGAGCTGCTCTCCAGCTGGGGACCAGACACTCCAGAAAAGTTACCCAGGTCTATCCTCACTGAGGGCCCCAGCTGCCAGCTTCTGCTGCTATTTACCCTAAGTTTACAGAGTGTGTACATGTGTATGTCTGTTTGGATGTGGGTGGTTGACGATACATAAGGTCCCTTATGGCCTTGCCAGCTTAGCACAGACACCAGGCTCCTAACAATGTTTGTGTTTTGGTGGCAGTGTAGGGTAAAAGAGGCAGAGGATTAGACAGTAAGGTGGAGACTTAGCTAAAAGGCTTAGTCCTCATTATGAGACATGAACTGGTGGTTACATTTCTTATTCTTCCTTTAATAATTGACTTTCTGATTTGCTGTCATTTTTTTCAATTAAATCAAATGGAATGGAATTACAAATGCGCAAACCACTGTGCATTGTAAAATACAGCATAGAGGCAAGAATTTAAAGTCATACCTCCAGGCTAAACCCATGCACACACACAGAATAAAAGTGTAAAATGTTTTTTAATGTATATTTTACAACAAATACTCCAGTGACTATTGATGTGCTGTCTCAGAAGAATTTATTTTTCTTCTTATTTCTGGGGGCATGCTTGCTGCAAGACCACTCTCACATATCTCCCTTTCTTACTCCTTTTTGGTATGTTTCTCTCTTTCCCTCTTTCCCTCTTTCCCTCTGTCCCAGTCTCTCTGTCTCGCTGTCTCTCTGTCTCTGTCTCTGTCTCTGTCTCTGTCTCTCTCTCTCTGTCTCTCTCTCTCTCTCTCTCTCTCTCTCTCTCTCTCTCTCTCTCTCTCTCTCTCTCTCTCTCTCTCTATTTAAACATTTATTCTGTGCTTGCGCCTTAAAGGGCCTCAGTGCCTTGTGCCGTTGGTTTTTTACAGCTCTTAAACTGCAGCGTTGCCATTTCTCATTCAGAGATCCTAGCTGGCAGGGACAGGCAAGGTCCCTGTGCTCGTCCTCTCTAATTGTCGTCAGAGTGTGTGTGGCTCCCTTGATGTCACTCTGCTCTGGGCGAGTGGAGGCTCCCTGAGTCCCTGTGGTGGGAGCATTTACAAGATGAAAAAAAAAAAAAAAAGACTCTTGTCTGATATTCTGGTTTCCTCTCTCTCTCCCTGTAGTGCTGGGATTGGCAGTCACATTTCTATTTCTCCACTAAAGAAGCAGGACTGAGGTGGCAGAATACCAGCTTCAGAGCTCAGGCTACCATTGCCTGCTGGCTTTAAGTTACAGATCATTTCAAAAACATGACATTGAACTTGTAACCATTAATACTGGTCGTCGGACTGTAATGCTAGACTAAACACAAATGAACTGGTTCCCTATCCACTGCTTTCAATTGAGACGTGCGCTTTCACAATTTTGGTGAGAGATCTCTGGTCGGAACCAGTGCATCCATTGAGGGGCGACAAATGCAATGGGTCAAGTATTTTGTGGATCAAAGTTGCTTGCCTGACCACAAAGCTAGAGCCTAGACCCGTCCAAGATTCCTTTCCCAGAGTCCCTTGCCATGTCTCGACGTTTGGCAGTGTCTGAATGTGCAGAACTCGGAGCGTTTTATTTTTCAGTGGTTAATAACACCATCTCCCAAAATGCTGTCCAAGGAGAGAGCTCCTTGGAAGTGGTGCTTATTTCCCCTTGAGGAGCAATACAGCTTCTCTCAAGATGGAAACGCCTTTCCCATGCTTCCAGTGCATACAGAGGAATATAAACGAAGGCCAAAGAGGAGAGTGTGTACCATCCAGATTTATATCATTTGATTCCCATCTCCCAACAGACATACAGTATATATGCAAGCGCAGGCATTTTCTGTTGACACCATCCACTTGATAAAGTATTCCTTCATTAATATTTAATCTGACACAAGACGTGCGTCCTCTAAACCCCATTAACATAAAGCTCAGTAAATACTGATCCGCAGCCTCCCTAATGAATGGAATGCGGGATCGCTGTCACCTCCAAGGCTTCTTCAAAGACATATTTAAATAAACATGAGCAGCCTTATTTTTATGTCTAACATGACTTCCTCCCAGACAAAGATTTTTTTCCCCGTCAAATGTATTCTGTGCTACCTCAGTTCCCACCATCCCTTGCTATTGTATATATATATATATATTTATATTTATATATATATATATATATATATATATATATATATATATATATATATATATATATATATATATATATATATATATATATATATATATATACAGCACTGTGCAAAGGCAGGTGTGAAAAAATGCTGTCAACTAGCAATGCCTTCAAAAATGGAAGTGTTAATCATTTATGTTCATCAATTAACAAAATGCAGTGATTGAACAAAAAAGAAACCTCAATCAAATCAATATTTGGTGTGACCACCCTTTGCCTTTAAAAGAGCATCAATTCTTCTAGGTCTATTGCATAGAGTTTTTGAAGGAACTTGTCTGGTAGCTTGCGCCAAACATCTTGAAGAACTACCACAGATCTTCTGTGGATGTATGCTTCCTGACATATACAACCAGTTTGGTGTAATTGGTTGATCATACACCTGACTATAATCCTGCAAAATCCCTGACTTTGTGTGTACCCCTGTGTGTGAGGTGATGCTGGTTTGAAGGCACCTGCCTAAATCTTTGGACAGTACTGTATCTTTTTAGCCATCCACATGTTTAATGTTAAAACACCCATAAGGCTGAAAGTGTACACACAAATGTGTACACACACAGGGGTACACACAATGTCAGGGATTTTGCAGGATTATAGTCAAGTGTATGATCAACCAATTACACCAAATTGGTTGTATATGTCAGGAAGCATACATCCACAGAAGATCTGTGGTAGTTCTTCAAGATGTTTGGCGCAAGCTACCAGACAAGTTCTTTCAAAAACTCTATGCAATAGACCTAGAATAATTGATGCTCTTTTAAAGGCAAAGGGTGGTCACACCAAATATTGATTTGATTGAGGTTTGTCTTTTGTTCAGTCACTGCATTTTGTTAATTGATGAACATAAATGATTAACACTTCCATTTCTGAAGGCATTCCTAGTTGACAGCATTTTTTCACACCTGCCTAAGACTTTTGCACAGTACTGTATATATATATATAATTGTAACATATTTTATATACCATATATATAGAAATGTTTAGACCAACCGTATGAAATAAATAATTTAGAATTTTGAAACAAATATACAAAAATATACAAAAATAAACAAGTAATGTGTGATTAGCAAGCTCACTTAATGTGTCTATATGTACATCTGTATGCTGCTGATGTTATCACCAACTGTAAATAGTTGTGGTCTGTGAGTGTTCATACATCCTATCAGGCTGCTGTTGTCCAACAGCCTCTTGGCAAACAGATCAATGTCTAAGAGAATGACATTCACAGCTCACACCTGAACACCAGAGCGCTCTATTTGATTGTAAAGCATTTTATAACACGCCATACACTCCACTTGCTGTGTGGCTAATGACCATATTTGCATGGCTGATTAATTTGCAAAAAGGCAGGGGGAAGTGTGGAAAGAGGGACATGAAAGAGGAGGATGCTGAGCACATAAACCCAATAATCAGTATTTACATGCTCCTCCAGAGTGCCTAGATTTCCAGGGCAAACTCATGCTCCCTTCTTCTACCCACCCCTCCCTCACTCAAACAACAGCAACTGCAGAGCGACAGTGACTTAGGATGTAGAGAAGTCCCTAGATATTACAGGGTTACTGGTTATATTGCAACTCCTCCTGACTGAGCAAGACACTGAACCCCATACTGCCTCCAGTGTGCTGGTTGGTGCCTTGCATGACAGCCTTTCGCCATTGGTGTGAATCATTAAAATGTAAAGCGCTTTGGGTGCTCTGCTGAGTATTTAAATAAGCGCTATATAAATGAAGCACATTTACCAGACAAAATCAATAAATTTTGTGTTTGTCTTTTTTCCTCTCTCTGATATGGCCTTCAGGATGCTGCAGGCAAGGTGCTTGACCGCTGGACCATCATGTCCCGAGAAGAGGAGATTATCACTCTCCAGCAATTCCTGCGCTTTGGCGAGACCAAGTCCATTGTGGAGCTGATGGCCATCCAGGAGAAGGAAGGACAGGCTGTTACGGTGCCGTCATCCAAGACCGATTCTGGGATCAGAACCTTTATTGAGAGCAACAACCGTACACGCAGTCCTGGCCTGCTCTCACATCTGGAAAACAACAGCCCCTCCAGTATTCACCACTTCGAGAACATCCCCAACAGCCTGGCCTTCTTGCTACCCTTCCAGTACATTAATCCTGTCTCGGCACCCATGCTGGGCCTGCCACCAAATGGGCTTGCTCTGGAGCAGGCCAACCTTAGGCTGCGTGAGCCCAGCCTGCCCAACCAATCTGAGCAGGTGGATACCAGTGAGTCTGAGGTGTCTCTTTCACCCTTCCGCAGTGGCCAAAGCCCCAGCAGAGGCAACCTTGGGCAACTGCCCAACAACATTGAGCCCAAGACAGAGCCCAGCCACTCTTCACCCATCTCGCCTACTCCGTCTGTGCAGCCGCAGCCACAGACACAGCAGCAGCAGCCCCAACCACAGCAGCAGCAACAGCAGCAGCAGCAGCAGCAGCAGCAGCTTCAGCAGCAACCGCAAGGCAACAGCATGAATGACCACCACCACTTTGCAAAGAATGACCAGTCCAAGAGCATCACTCACTCGTCCTTCTCCTCTAAGATGCATCGCATGCGACGCATGGGTACCCCATCACGCAAGGGTCGCGTCTGTTGCAATGCTTGTGGCAAGACATTCTATGACAAGGGCACTCTAAAGATCCACTACAATGCAGTGCACCTGAAGATCAAACACCGCTGCACGATTGAGGGGTGCAACATGGTCTTTAGCTCGCTGCGCAGCCGCAACCGCCACAGCGCCAACCCCAACCCGCGACTCCATATGCCTATGCTGAGGAACAACCGTGACAAAGACCTCATCCGCTCCAACTCGGCTACTGCCACACCAGTAATTTCCAGCACCAAGAGCGGTGGATTCACCCTCACCAGCCCTGGAAGACCACCACTGGGCTTTGCCACCCCTCCACCCCTGGACCCTATGCTCCAGTCACCCCTGCAAAGCCCACTGGTCTTCCCCTCGCTGAAGTCAGTGCAGCCCGTTCAGCCTGTGCCACCCTTCTACCGCACACTGCTCTCACCAGCCGACCTGGTCAGCCCTCCTGTCTCGCTGCCGACCAGCCCAATCCTGCCCACCACCACCAACAGCACCTCTCTTATGGAGCAGCAGCATCTATTGGCCACCACCTCCCACAGCAGCCATGTGTCTGACATCGGGAGCCAGATGTCTCACCGTCTGCCCACACCCAGCACTCAAGAGTCAGCCACTCCAGCCTCTTCCGCAGCCACAGACCCTGCACCCAAGAAGAAGCCTCGCAAGTCCAGCATGCCCGTTAAAATTGAGAAGGAGGTGATTGATGTGGCAGATGAGTATGATGACAAGGATGAGGACGATGATGACAGCTGCCACCACCATCAGCATCACCATCATCACCACCAACACCACCACTCTGGCCCACACCTCCACAACAACATCAATGGCAACTGCAACAACAACAACAACAGTGGAAGTGGACACCACAGCGAGGACAGCGGGCACCAGTCCCCCTCCCAGGACGAGATGAGCCCCAGCCTGGCACTAAGGGGAATGCTACGCTCTGACCAGGATGAGTGCCAGCGTGGCGTAGGCGGGGGCTCTAGTGGAGCAGGAGATGGAGGTGAGCTCCGCTGCATGGACAGTTTCACCTCCGAAGACCAGGACCACGAGCGAGACTTTGAGAACGAGTCAGAGACCTCAGACTCCAAGATGTTCTACAGAGATGAAATGATGGAGACCGATGACCATCGTGGTGGGTCGACAGGGGTTAGTGGCGGAGGTGGTCTGCACAAGGAGCATCGTGAGGAGCCAGATCATGGAGACGAAGACGAGGGCCAAGCTCGGAAGGATATGGAGGAGAAGAGTCACTCTTCACCCTCACCTCATCAGCCCGTTATCAAGATTAAGGAAGAGCTCAATGACCCCACATATGACATGTTCTGCATGAGCCAGTATGGCCTCTACAATGGCAACGTGGCAGCCGCAGCCGCAGCTGCTGCCAGCATGGCCGCCCTCCACGAGAGCTTCATCTCCTCCATGGGATACAGTTCCAGTCCCCCCAAGTTCTCCTCCCACTCACCCGAGGGAGACCTGTGCTCCAGCCCCGACCCCAAAATCTGCTACGTCTGCAAGAAGAGCTTTAAGAGCTCCTACAGTGTCAAACTGCACTACAAGAATGTGCACCTCAAAGAGATGCATGTGTGCACTGTGGCTGGCTGCAACGCTGCCTTCCCTTCCCGGCGGAGCAGAGACAGGTGAGAGGATTGCTCTAATTATATTCATAAGGGTAAACTATCCTGCTAATTACCTGCATTTCTAAATGTTGTTCTATGCCCTATATTCTATATCTGTTTTGAAATTCTGACATTGCCACTGTATCTGATGTGCAGTCCCACCACCAACTCCTAGTTATCATTTTTTGTTTTTTGTTGGGGGGTGGATGGAAAAAGATTAAAACATTTAGATATACAGACTATTGCTGTAAGGAATTTAGGGTATGGGATTTAACTTTTCTGAAAGTTGGTAGTTGGGAAAAAAGTGTACTCCTCTAATCAGATCTCTCCTCTTTCTCTCATGAGCATATGGGAGGGGGGGATACTTATTGCTTTACTAATGATGTGTTAATTACTGCCGTATGTGTTGACTGTCATGTCAACGTTAACTGTGGCAGGGTGTCAACGTTGAGACACATGAGTACTTTGTCAGAGCTGTCTCAGAGGCCTTCAAGCACTGTTTACCTATGCTCATTCACCTGTCACACAGGTGAGCATGCATACATTAGCAGGGGCTGAGGCCTGTCAAACCACTGCATTTATTAGCGCATCGGAAGGAGCAGGTTTCACTACCTGGGCTCGTTAGCACATATGGCACTCTATATACTCATGCACCTCAGCCCAAAAATACACCACCACCACCACCAGACTAGCAGCTCATCTCCTGTCACACACGTCAGTGAGGCATCACACAGCAACCAGGCCCTATAGCGGAATCCCACGAGACTCAAAACCTACACTCACTTGGGAACACAGGGAACAATCTGGGACTGTGGTCAATAACTAAACCATCAGTTGTGGTTTAGAACTTGAGGCAGTGAGCAGGCTGCCATGCACTGATTTTTATGATGTGGATAACCACCAGCAGTTAAACACTGACTGGTGTAACAGATTTTAGTAATTTTTTTACTGTTCTCAACATATCGCCATAAAGGAAGCTTGAAAAAGAACACTGGGTGGTTTTACAGTGTTATTTAAAACAAATCAGAATAATGTAAAAATCAGAATGATATGGTGTACGGATGTGCCTGCACACACATATGTGTGCATGCACACACACTCACACACACACACACACACACACAAATGTACACACACAAATGTACACTGACATGCACAGCTGCTGCTGTGGTAGGGTAAGCGTTTCCAGCAGTAGTGCATGGCACAGTCAGGTAGTAAGGACAAAACCCCCATTCATCTCTGTCATTCTTCACTCATGAGGAGAGAGATAAGAGCTACACTCCCCACTTACACACACACACACACACACACAAACACACACATGCTCACCTGGCTTGTGACATGTGACAGTTGTATTCAGGTAATAAAGACTGAGAGCTTGAACCTGTGTTTCCCCCTTCTTTCTGTCATTTGTAAACAAAAGCCTCTTTGAGGTTTGCAGCTGTTTTTTCACTCCCCCCTCCTCCTCCCAGTTCTCCTCATCTTCCCCACCCCACACCTCCTCTTCTCCACCGTGAGCCTTTATTAAGTTCCCATGTTCAGTGGCATCTGTTCCCACCACTGTTTGTTCATTAGCATTATGTAAATAACAGCGGTGACTCTGGGACTCGGTGGAGGCGGAACACAGGAGAGGAGAGACAAGGAAACAGAGACAAAGAGGAGGGTGGAAAAAGCACAGAGGACAGAAGGGGAAACAGGGAAGACAAATAAACGTTAGCGAAGAAGGTAGAGTAAGGTGTACAGGTAGAGTCTGCCAGCATGCTACAGACAAACAACAAAACCTTTACTCACCTGATCAAAATGATGAGGCATGCTTTATGCACACACACCAAGGAAGCATTACTATTCTATAAACATGCCTACTTGTTTAAATAGATGCTTTATCTTTCCTGTTGATTTTGCTAAAAGGCAAACATTTTGCTTAAAGCCAAACATTTTTAGTGCTGCCAATTTGCACATGCTTGGTGTGGGACATTAAGTTAGTGGGGCCATGGAGGGACATTTGGTCCATACCTGACCTGTCCTGATCTAATGAAGGGCATGGTGGGCCAGGAATCACATCTCCAGCCAGGGCTCATTTTCCAGGGCTATCACTTATCATTCAGCCCTTGTTTTTATTAGAGTGCGCTGACATTAGCGGCAGCGACTAGTATGCACATCTGCTGCTACAAGCCGGTAATGGCCCTTAAGAAAGCGCTTAAGAAGGAGTTTATGGCACTGATACAGACAGTCATCAGTGAAAAGAGAGAAGGGGGGACTGCTCAATTGTGAGGCTTGCAGTAAAGTGAACGCTTGTCGGTAGTCTCAGGAAAAGAGCTCTGAGGAGTTTTAGAGATGTCTAACAACCGCACAGGGAGGAGGGATGAGATACAGTGATTAGAGCAGCGAGTTGGTAACCACATAGCAGATGGAAGAAACGGCATGGAACTAGAACACTCTGCAGCTCACTGTCTTCTGTATACACCACAGCTCCTGGTGTGTTTGATTAACTGACCTTGCAAATAAGAGGACAGATCTTCAGGGCTTCTGCAGACTTCAGAGTTTGTCCTTCAGAGTGCTTTAGCATATGGTCAGGGCAGTAGTTTAGCCAGAAAGGACACTCATTGCTAAGAACGTATAGGTTTCAATTCTTTTTTTTTTTTGTGAATGCATGTGACCGAGCTGCCCTGAAGTACTCTCTATTGTTTCCATATTTTTTGTGGGGATAAATTCCTTGTGGCATCTGGGAGGCATTACAGGGCTGCTGTTGCTTTGGAGTTGAGGTGGGGGTATTAAAACAACAGACAGGCAGCAGAGAGCCAAGACCAGGCAGGCCATCAGAGCTGAGCCCGAGCATGAGCGTGCGTGCAGCAGTGGTATTTGCCATGCCAGAAAACCAGATAACAAACGTGAAAGGGACATTGGTAAACCACTTAGATTAATTTTAGGTCATCCAATTATTTGTAATTTATGAAATTTCCTATATGAACTACAATCCAATTCACAAAAGACATTTTTTGTTTATACAATAATGATTCTGTTTTATTGGGCTGATAATTGTTTCAAAGCAGGTCTGATGAAGAGTGAAGAGATCAGCACTCGAGAGCTGAATTAATTATTCAGCTCATTTATGGTGTCAAAATAATTGTTTTTTAATCTGGGTAAATTAAACCTGACAGTCTTACCATCTCTGTATCTGAAACACATGAATTTATTGAACTACCACCAAAAAACATCACAAGAAAGAAAACTGCACAAAACATTTTGCAATACTGACTTCCTGCTTCAACAAACCTTAACATGCAGTTTAGACTGCCTTTAACCTCTCACTGTTTCTAAATAAGCTCCAACAATGTACCAGTGTAGAAGTTAGGTATCCTTAGTTTAATGAATTAGTTCGTTGTGAATCATATGATATCATATCAATGAATAGTAATGAATCAGCAGATGAAAAATATGTCAAGAATTTAAAATGTGTCAAAACATTATTTTTGCAAATATAGGCATGTATACAAATGGTATGGCATTATTTATAATAGCAAATTAATATATTGTTTGGGTATGTTTGTGTGTGTGTATGTGTGTGTGTGTGTGCATGGGTACATTTGTTTATGGGTGCGTGCGTGCATACGTGTGTGTGTGTATGAATATGTATTGATGGCATTTATAATTTACAGTGGAATAATTCTTTAAAAATGCTTCATGTACATGCTGTTATCTCATAGCCACTAAGTAAATGTAAAGTGGAGCTAAATGTAATTATAACTGCATTAGTGAGTGGATGTCAGTGTGAGGTAGGCTGCCTGCTCATGCTGCTCTCTAAATGATTGCATATTTGCTAGTGAGGGTGAGTCGCCACAACAGAGAAGCAGCATGATTAACTGCTGGAAGCACATGTGTACCAGTAATCACGCATGTTATTATCCTCGTTAATCATATTCCCTAAAACAAAGGCAGCCTCCCTTTTTTACCATTCCCCTTGCCCCTCCTCTCAGCATTGCAGATTTTTTTTAATTCTGCTGCCATCCCCACCGTCGCCAATGACCCTCATTGGCAAAGCTGTTCCAGATTCCCATGGTGCAGTAATGGTTAGGCCTGTGGCCTCACGCAAGCCAAGTGCGAATGGAGAGTGAAGGTTAATTATATCTGAGAACCTGCTTACCTTCTCTCTCTCTCTCTCTCTCCTCTTTTTTTACCTTCTCTGGAGCATGTAGTGCCGCTGGCCACTGATTGTCCTGCCACTGGAGGTTTACCTTCACTAAGATACCCTTTTTCAAAGTCAGAGCAGAGATGCAAGGCCATGTCTGTATCCAAAAAATCATACACACCTCTGGAGTTTTAGGTAATGGCTGCGCCCACAGAATGAGAGTGAAATGACAAAGAATGCAGAGTAGAGAGAAAAGGAAGCGAGTGAGACACAGTGCCAGGTGTCTCATCTGCCCACCTTCCACTGCTATTACTCCTGATGAGTCCAGGAGAGAGTAGATGGGAGGTGGAGGCTGCAAACGTCTATATCTAGACTGCATCATCATCTGTTTAATGTGACTTCTCGTCTTTCTCGTTTATGCATTACGACTCATTTAGCAGGCGTGAGTGCAGTAGGCAGGGGGAGCGACAGGGCCATCGGAGCCTAAAGATGATTAACGTTCACGGGACAAGAAAGCCCATTAAGAGCCACACTTGGCCTCCTCCTCCTTCCTCCACCTCCTCTGCAAAGTCAAAATGGCCTCTCCTGAGATGCCGCCCCCATCTCCGGGCAAAGATGAGCCTGTCAATTTGGTCTGCTAGCCACATTACTGGCCCAGGAGAGATGCAGGGAAGGGAGGTGGGAGGTGGTGGTGTTGGGTTGGAGGGGGGGGCTAAGGTAAGGGGGGTAAGAATGTGCTAAAATGAGTATGGTAGAAGACAGAGGGGAAATGGGGCAGAAAGGCTAAAGCTGATGAATGCATGAAGAAATACTACAATGTGCAAGTAAACACATACAGTGCTCACAAGTATACACAGACACATATTTACACACATACACAAACATACACAAAGTCATTTACATGGTAAAGAACAGACCAACAGTGATCAGAGTTAATGGGTTTGTTACTGTTGCTTAGGGATATGCAAGAATATTAACATTTTCCAAATGATTCTCAGGTCACAGCTTCTTCATTCAACTCTGCATTCAGTGTTTTGCTTATGTTTTGAAATTCCAATAATACAATAATGGTACACATTCACACTCACCATATTTTATAATGGCCAAATTTTTTGCAATATTGCTGTTGCCAGTCTCGTTTACAGATTTGTGCTTTTTTGTGCATCAGAAGCAGATTTAGTAACATATTTTATCTGAGGTGTGATACTGTTATATTGAAATATTTAATTACAGCAATGTGAATTTAAAAACAATTAAATAGATCTACCTTTACTTGTATAATATTGTCTCACAGCAGTCTGTCAGGATATCGGTGCAGGAATATGTATATTTATGTATGTGTTTTGGGGGCGGGTTACAGACTTTATAACAGACTTTGGGAGTGTGTACCACTAGCTTTGTGTGTGTGTGTGTGTGTGTGTGAGCGCGCGAGTGTGTGTGTGTGCACAGGGTCATGGGATGTCAGTTAGCCCCGCCAGACTAGAGCTTATGAGCAGTGTGTGGGTGTGATCTCAGGGCTGGTGACATGCTGCTGAGGAGCCGCCCACATGAGTGTCTCAAGAGCATGGTGTGTCCCCACAGGCACAGGACGTGGCCCCTCCCCCCTCCAGTTTCACTGAGATTTTCCTCCTAAATTTGCCTCTCTTAACTTTACTATCTCCAGATGTATCCTAACGTCTCCAGATATAATTACAACACATTGTAAAGAAATATGTTTTCTTAGTCCCTGCCACTTACAATATGTCTCACCGGCTTACACACACATTTTCTGACTTTAACATATATTCATGAACACACGCACACACGCACGCACACACACACACCCCAACATACACTTAGCGACACAGCTAATTGATTTGTCATGTTCCTACATGCTGCTGATGCTCTGGTGGCCGGCTCCTGTATGCCTTATTAACAGAAAAGGGTCCCTCCATTGAATGTATTTTTACTTCTTGCAGGACAATGTCGGATAGGGAACTAAATAATTAAAGAAAAGGGACCCTTTTTGACCGCATCAACCATGGCACTGCTGGTAAGCTCTACAATACATTGTGCAATCCATTTACCCCTCACGCCAAGGCCGCCATTTTAGTTCCCTAAGTGCCCTTTGCATGGACCCCATATGCAAGGAATGGATCCTCAAAGTCATGTCTGTCTGTTTTTCTTTTTTTTTTTCCAAAAGGGACGATGGTTGTATGAGATTCACCACCAATAATTACAAGTTTCCTGTCTTAAATTTCCTTTATTTTTTTTCTTTGTTCTGTTCTCACTGTCTGCTGTGGGCACTGTGGTTTGAGATCTGTCATGCTGGAGGCTTTGAGTGGTCACTCTTTACCTGTTATCAGTGCATGTGTTTTGGTAACATCAGGACTGGCCCATGGTGCAGAGGCCCCAGTGTTCTTTACCTCGTAGACCACTCAGGCATCTCTCACCAAGGGAGTGCCTGGTTAAGTGATGCTGCTCTCTGGCGTGACAGGAAGCCCAGTTTTATGAACCTGGGGAATACACGGGACACTACGCTCACAGGGGCAATTAGGCCACCTGCAGGAGTCAGTAAGCTCATGCCGCTCAAGTTGGTGCTAATAGGCTATCCAGTTCCCAGTGATTATTACATTACCGTGGCTTGAATCAATTGATAAACTCCCATTCAATGTGCTGAAGTATTTAATTGAGTCAGAGTCTATTGGATTTGAGCATGGCTACAGACATGCTGACAGGAGTAGACCTACTAATGGGATGCTTGCTGCATGGCACTAGCTTAAGTGTTAGCACAGTGTCTGCATACGGGTGTGAACAAAGTTAATGCCATTTAATAAGGTGAGTCTGTATTCAAAGAAGAGGTGGGAAAAATGGGAGACAGTTTAACTATTTACTGTTTACACTAACAGTAATATTCAAGTCTGTGCCTGGGACGCATAATAATTTTCTGCCTTTTTCAATGCATTTAACTTTGTAGACACTCAATTTGGTAGCATGTACTAGGTCAACAGAAATTGTTTTACAATTCGCTGTCCCTCTCTCTTTGCGCAGGCACAGCTCCAACATCAACCTGCACCGAAAACTGCTGACCAAAGAGCTAGACGACATCGTTCTCGACCCCCAGCTCATGCCAATGCCCAAGGACCTGCGTGCTGAATTCCTGGCTAAGATCTACGGGGGTGGCGGCCACCACCACCACCTCAACCTGGAGGCCCTGGGAGGCGGTGCTGGGGGGCTGCTACCTCGTGGGCTGGGCCGTGATGACGATGCAGGCTCCCCCGCTGGCACCGAGTACTCAAACAGCAACGGTGGCTATTACCGTGGCCCCAGTGACGACTACATGGTGCTGGACTTGAGCACCACCTCCAGTGTGCAGTCCAGCGGCAGCATCCACTCCTCGCATGAGTCTGATGAGGGCAGCGATGAGGGCATCCTACTGGACGACCTGGAGGGGGCCAGCGATGGAGAGGACTGCAACCCCAACCCTGAGGCCCAGGGCCAGGCAGGCCCAGGGGGGGAAGGAGACGATGTAGGAAGAGGAGGACGAGGAGGAGACGAAGGAAGAGGAGAGGTGGAGGGGCCCCTGTCCAGCGACCCTTCCTCCTCACCCTCTCTCCTGGCCTCCAGCGGGGGCAGCGGTGGTGGTGGTGGGGGCATCCTGTGCACCATCTGCCACAAAATGTACAGTAACAAGGGGACACTGAGGGTGCACTACAAGACTGTCCACCTGCGGGAGATGCACAAGTGCAAAGTGCCTGGCTGCAACATGATGTTCTCCTCAGTGCGCAGCCGAAACAGGCACAGCCAGAACCCCAACCTCCACAAAAATGCACCGTTCGCCGCCATGATTGACTAGCCAAACTCGTCCTCCTCGTTCTCTTTGCCTATCACATGCCCCCTGCATTTATACACCCCTCTTTCCATAATGTCCCACACACAAACATACACAAAAAACTAAATTTAAAAGTCCAGTCCTCAGTCACTAGGGAGCCCATGTTGCCTGTTAAAAAAACAATAACAACACAAAAACAAAACACCAACAGCACTATCAGATTATGTTTGATTTTGAATTCTTCAGTGGTTACCTATGAACCTGACAATGATGTTCTTCAGAGTTGTGCCCGCTGACATTTCCTTCTTTGGAATAATGGGATGAGACATTTCAGAGGAGAGTCCCTTTAAACCCAGGATGACTCCAATTCAACCCCCTATCACAATCCCTATCCCTTGTCTTAACTTAGTCCATCTCCAAAGAATCTATTCAAACTCTTATTTGTGACTGTTGCCTGCAGAAATGATAATAATGGAAAAAAAAAAACAAATCTTCTTGTTGTATTGGTGTAATGATAGCCTTTAAAAAGAAACCCCTACAAGAGCATGAACAGCTTCATTTGTAAATAATGTCCTTAAAGACTTTTGGTGTAAAACAATTGTATTGATGGTTGTTGGCTTTTTTGTTTTTATGTTACAGTACAATACTTCCAGCTCTAAGGTAGGCAAGAAAGAGGTAGCATCTTAATAGCTTGATTCATTTATGTTAGCTTAAAAACATTTTAACTGAGAACAAAAAAATCATGTGACTTGTTTTATCTACTTGTTAGATATGCAGAGGTGGCCGGCATGCTTATGGTCTCCTGCTTAAATACTTTTCTTCTTTATTTCTCATTTTGTTAAGTTTATAGCTTTAGTGTACAATTTTTGTTTTGCACTTTGCAATTATATGTGGGGGATGTGTAATATTCGTAGAAGGAAAACACTTTGGAATGCTGGGTCTTTTCAGATGACATTGATACATTTGTCATGGCTACAGTGCCAAGGGGAAAATACTGTATGTACCTTTAGCCTAAATGTGCTGGCTTTGCACACACAGGTTCAGCTACAGACCTTATTTCACACATAAAAACCTATATGTGAATGGAGTAACCCCAGTCTCCAGACCATAAAATATATTGAGTGTTTTGTAAACTTAAAAGTGTTTTCCTCAGTAGGATATGTGACTGAACATTAACTGCCAGATTTGGACTTTGAAGACGTATTGAAGAAGTATTACAGAATCTGATTCTGTTGAAAGAAAAAGGCGAAAGTGATGTATGGCTGTAAAGGACTGTACCAACAATTAGCTCAGCAGAAATGTAGGCGAGTCTTTCTACTGCATGTGGTGTTTGTTACCTGCAAAAGGTTATCGTATGAAAGTTAGTGAATGTCCCGTAATTAGTTTTGTCTCCTCAAAATTTATTTCATTAACAAAGAAATGTCCATTTCAAAGTATTCTGTGAATGCAAGAAAAAGTAGTTATAACTGTGACCAAAACCAGAAGCAGTGTTGAGTTTTGTTTTGTATTTTTTCCAGTCAGTGTACACAGACCTGCTAACCCTGCTAATAGGTATGATGCACTTGAGTCTTAAGCTTATTCTGGGTTTTCCTATCAGTCCTTATTGCAATATTTCTGCAAAATGTTGACATTGCCAAGCCTGTTTGTCTGTATGCTTGTGTGTGAGAATGGGTATAATGTAATCTGTGGCCAAGGCAGTGCACCACAAAACATAGGTAAATAAGGTACACACCCTATTAGCTTAAACAGAGGGACAATTATTTATTTACAGGATAATAAGTCCTGTTGTGCTAATCAATATGGATTTAGTCCTCTAAAATAATTTGTTTCTATCTCTCTTTCTCTTGTAAGAGCATACTGGTAGATAATAATACTGTTTGATTGTGTACGTCGTGTAGTACTGAGAAATTACCCCTTACAATTGGTGCATCTGTCTGTATACTGGCCAACACCTCTTATATTTTAACTACTTCCTCAGCACATCCACACACTTCAAGAAGTATACGTGAAATCACCCATAGATCCACTGATTCTCTGCCATTTCCCTTTTTTCTCATGCGCTGTGACAGCAGCAGTTCTCCCTTGTTCCTTTCTGAGAGAGAGAGCTGATGAAGAGTGAGGAAGGAGAAAGAGGAGGGAGGCAAGTGAGGGCATCTGTGGTGCCATGGATGGGTGGGGGATGACAGCGAGCATCATTAAAAAAGTGCTGCTACACAGTACCTGGAGGCATCCGTTCAATTCCGCTGCTCATCTGTCTAATAACTCACTTGTCACTTCATTACATTCAAAGATGTGAATGTTGCTGACAAGACTGTGACATGGAGAGATCCAAACCCTCCCTCCCCCTCCTCTCTTCCTCTTCCTTTTACTTTCTGCTGCCATGCCGAGAAGCTTTCACTGTCTCTCCCTCCCTCTCTTTTCTGACACACTCTCACACACACACATACATACACACACATACACACACATGCAGGCACGCTTGCACGCATGCACGCACACACACACACACACACACACACACACACATCCTTCCATCTTTGTCCAAGTCCCTGCCCACAGCATGGGTCCTGAAAGGACATGGACTAATAGTGTACGCTTAAGTTCACTGGGCGGCCATCTCCCCCATATAAGAGGAAGTGTAATTGCCTGTTTATCCCATGCGAAGAGAAAATTGAGTGGAGAGAGGCAGGCCTTCTCCCTTGGGTTACACCCCGCCGCACACTGTCTCATTCACCGGGAGGCCAGGAAAAAAACGAGTGCCACTCTAGAGGCTGCTGACAGCTGTCTCTCACACCCACCACCTACCCACCTCCAACACACACACACCCTCACACCGTCGCATGTGCACACACACACACACACACACACACACACACACACAAACACACACATACACTTTCTCCAACTGTGTAGCAAGTGCCCCACTAACAGGCCAGTGGGATGACAGCAACAAGAGGACTTGTTAACCTCTGGTGATGGACGAGACAAGGGCACAGACAGGCAGAGAGAAGAAGAGGGAATGATAGAACCTGGGGGGAGGGCCCAAGGGGCATGGAGGGAATGAGAGTGTCTGCGTATCAGAATACCCTGTGTATTATTTTGAAGAGACACAGTATTCACCTTTGCATCCATCTCTCTGTTTGAGATGGTTAGAGGAAATATACAATTATGCCCTCAGTTCCAGTATCTCAGAGGAAAGGAGACTAACATGAGAGAGGAGAGCAGTCATGGGCTGATAACATTTCTGAGATAGTTGGCTTTAGTGGCAGTCACACTGTGGAGGCATCAGTTGACATTATCCAGTGTGGAAGCAAAGGGGGCAGTTGGTGGGTTGCGGAGCAAGAAAGCAAGACTCATGATCAGTTTGACACACTCTAATTGCTTGCTGGAGACAGATTGCAAGGCACCCCCCCCCACACACACACATTATCTATCTTTACCCCCACCACCCCCCACAATCCTCCTCTGAGAAATGTCCAGCAATTTTCCTCTTCTAAGGAAGCCACTGCAAGGTCCTCAAGAGCTGGTCACAGTAGGGCAGCCTCCAGAGCCATTACTGTCCCATCCATGATGATCCTGGCTTTTAAAGGCAGCCAGTGGCTCAGGCAGCCAGCCTGAGTGAGTCTTTAATATTTCATCAGGCCACTGCCTACCTCCCACAGTCACACACACTAGTGAGGCAGGGGTGAGACAACAGCCTGGGTACCACAGCTCTCACTAAGGTGGCCTGTTAGAACACATGCTGATGGCATTCTAAGGCATGGACGTGAAGTAACCTCTTGCAGAGAGGTCACAGGCCAGTTCCCTAAACATCTGTTGGGGTTTCTTTGGTATTCATGCTTTTTATAAGTACAAACAATATTGGATATGCTGGCGCTGAAGCAAGGGTGTGTGTGGCAACCCAGAGTCAGACCAGAACTTTCTGAATGGTATACAGTCTTAAGGAATGTTTTTATCTTGTGCTTCATATTAGAAAACCATGATTACACAGTAAGATGTGTTTGTGAATGAGATTAAGGCCACTCCTGAATCGAAGGAATGTAGGAAGAATTTTCAAAAGAAATCACATTTCTCAGTATTGCTTTTCATGGCACAGCGTCCCCCTCATTTAAACACACTATAATTTACAGTAGTGTCACCCGAGAAAAAAAAACATATATTTATTGAAATGTTCCAGATGATCTTTTTGTCTTAACAGAAATAATAAATAAGCTTGAACACTTTGTGAATACCTTTTTTCCTCCCATGGTGATGTTCTGGTGTAATTGTCTTGTTTGTTTTTGTGCTTGATGCCCATGTTCCCACCTCAAAATCTTTCCACTGGCGAGGCTGCAGTGACATTGCTGAAATTCACCTACGTCAGGGGTAGCTTGCATCTCCTCAATTTTCTAATGGTGACATTGGTTGCTTCATTAATAC
>CM050221.1:7400000-7402500 GCA_027475355.1 Coilia nasus
AGCCACACTATTCACTGCTCCTTCCTACACACATCTGAACACTCCTGAATGCCCTCTAATCACCTTACAAAATAATACATATCCACTACTAAAAACAGACAACAATACAATAAAGACAATAAGTCTGCACTTTTATTGCTGATTTGTAAAAAAGGAGTAAAACATTTTTTAGAGAATATGTATCCTCAAATTGAGCAAAACAAACATGCACATGCACACACGCACACATGCAAGCACCCACCCACACACACACACACACACATACACACACACCTTGTGTTTCTATTCATTTACTAGTACACTAAATGGTGTGGTACAATGGTTGATTTTACAGTTTTTCTCTATTGCTTTGGTACATTTTTCAAATCTTTCTTGCAATTTGCAGAAGATCGAGTGCATTTCTCAAAACAGCTTGGACAAATAGCAAAACACCGTGGATCACCTGCAAAAGCCCGTCTCTTGCTCAAAATCCTTAGTTCATCCCTCAAAAGCAAGTTTTTGTGTCAATATACGTCAGTGCTATCAGAATGTTTAGTCATTGTGTCACTGTGTACGGATAAGACAGTCAAATTCATTTGTCATGTTGGCAATTAAATAGTACACTTCAAAGGGAGATTTCGATATAAATTGATTGCAAAATACAAGATTCACATTTACAGTATGACTTCTTTATTGGCAGACATTGACATCGCAGTGCGTAAAGAAAAAAAAAAGACAGCACTGCACAGAACGAAGGTAAAATGCAGTAAGTAAACATACGTCAAAAAATAAACATAGGTCATACAGTAAGTAAACAAAAATATGAACATCACCCCAAATTTTAAATCCTAATTCTGATCTTCAGCTTTTTCACATTTCTGTCTGTCAGGCCACAAATTTTCATCCATGTCACACCAGATGTCCTCCAGTGCAAGGCAGCGAGGATAGTATCTTCTGGAGTGCCTAATCTATGCTCTGCAGGAATCTGCTGTTATGTCTTGGCATGCTGCATCCATTGCAGCCAAAAGGGTTACTTGTGTGTGTGGCTCACGGTCATACACCTTCCACCTCCATGCTTGACATGTTATGATAGCTTGGTAAATCATTTTGCATGTGAAGACTTATATAATGAACTATAGCTTAAATGTTTTGGGGAGTGAGACTATTCGATAGATTCCCATAACAAAGCATTTTGATTAGCATGACAAAAGCAATTGATAATGTACGAAAAAACTGAGAATTGTACACAATCATTTGCATGGATGGACAAAAGCTTTTGCAATTTGTTTAATGCAATAAGAAACTGCCTTTTTCATCTGCACAAATGGCATGATGATGTGACAATTGAACAAGAACTTTTGAGAATTTCAATTCTGATGTGAGAAATGTACCAAACCAATTGAGAAAAACTGTAATTGCAGTCTTTAATTGTGGAGAAAATGGCAAGAATGAGATGAAATGGAAAGGTTATTTGTGTGTGTGTGTGTGTGTGTGTGTGTGTGTGTGTGTGTGTGTGTGTGTGTGTGTGTGTGTGTGTGTGTGTGTGTGTGCATGTGAGATACACACACACACACAAGAGAGAGTGAGAGAAACATAAAGTGAGTATGTGAGTGTATGTGTATGTATGATGTATGTGTATATATTGAATGAATGTCTGAATATATGGAATGAATGTTCGAATATATTGAATGAAACCTGAATATATGGAATTAAACCTGAATATATTGAATGAAACTTGAATATATGGAATGAATGTTTGAATATATTGAATGAACGCTTGAATATATGGAATGAAACCTGAATATATTGAATGAAACTTGAATATGGAATGAATGTTTGAATATATTGAATGAACACTTAAATATATGCAATGAAACTTGAATGGAATGAATGTTTGAATATATGGAATGAAACCTGAATATATTGAATCAAACTTTAATATATTGAATGAATCTTGAATATATGGAATGAATGTTTGAATATATTGAATGAACGCTTGAATATATGGAATGAAACTTAAATATATGGAATGAATGTTTGAATACGTGGAATAAAACCTGAATATATTAAATGAAACCTGAATATATTGAATGAAACTTGAATATATGGAATGGTTACATATATTCAAACATTCATTCCACATATTCAAGTTTCATTCAATATATATTTAATATTGTTCTTTGTACGCTGATATACACAGGTATGCCAATAAAGCAAATTTGAATTCGAATTTGAATTTGAGAGAGAGAGAGAGAGAGAGAGAGAGAGAGAGAGAGAGAGAGAGAGAGAGAGAGATCTATTGTACCATTGTCACCATTTCACATTAAGACGTTACAACCAAGTAAAAAAACATCCATTCAGCATAAGAGGAAAAAAGTCAACACTATAGTCAACACTATATTCAGCCCTCCTAAAATAATGACCTCATCAACAAACAAACAAACAAAACCACATTATGCACCACAACTCATCATTACCAAGTAAACAACAACCTACTGCCACCAGCGATTGACCACAATTC
>CM050221.1:7405000-7472500 GCA_027475355.1 Coilia nasus
CATAGTGATGATAATGATGATTTCAGTTCTGGGCACCACTGTTTTATGTCATTCATATGCTTTTCAAAAACCAAAACTAATAAAAAAAACTGTCTGTCTGACTTCCATTTTTCCATCACATTACTCCAAATCCTATTTTATGTAAGCTTGCTGACATATTGAAGCGTATAAGTTGGTGAAAATAAGAATCTGATTTGGACATGCTGATACAGATGTGTGACTAACTTTGTGCATGTCTTTCCAAACATCACCACAACAGCGGCAAGACTTCTGAGGTTGACAGGCTGACAATATTTTTAGGTATCCATTTCTTTCTTCCCTTTTGACAGCAGTCTTGAACACCTCCTGGTTGTGAATCTGACACCTAAGAAACACCTGAGGAAGAACCAAATAAATAAAAAATAATTCAATATTTTCTTCACCATTCCAAATTCTCTTATTTTTTTTCTTTTATGCGGAACCCCCCACACTGCACACACACACTGCAGTGGGTATGCAACATGAAAGCCTTTACAAACCCTATAGCTCTTTCTCCACACTTGGGACTGTATGTACTCACAAAAAAAGAAAACCTGAAGCAGTGCCTATGTGCTCTCAGAGCTCGACCCATCTGTCCTTCCAGAACATGGGCTCCTCCACAAAAACAAATTTCAGAGTCCAATTTTTTCCCCCTCATATATTTTACCTTTTCGCAAATGAAAAGCACATTCGCTGAACTCAGCTCTACCTCTTCCCACCAAGTGCTCTTTTTCTCATCCCTTTTTTTGGTGGGGGGACATATAAAACAGAAACATACTACATAATACCCGACACTTGGAACAACAGAGCGCTTTATCACAGGATAGGCATCCGTGCAGCTCTGGACTCTGGGTTCACGCAGGGCTGGGGACACAGGACTGAGGGGGTGGGGGGTGGGGTGGGGGGCAATTACGCTGAGAGTGGCCAGACGCAGGTCGGGCCGGCGCTGGTTCTGCGGGGGCTGAAGCGGCGGTGGGATAAAAGTAGGCCAGCATGGCACCGGTGAGCTGGCAGTCGAGTCGGGGCGCTCAGGCAGGACTGCCGACTCAGAACATTGCCATATGTCCGACTCCAGCGCTGCCAGGAGCAAATGTGCTGAACAACGCCACTCTGCCCACAAACTACGTGCCTTGGCAAAGTGTACATGCAGAGAGGCTACGGGCAAGAGGTCTGTACACGGCACATCTGAGTAGACAGTGTGTGTGAGTGTATATAGGTGTATAGGTGTGTGTGTGGGTGTGTGTGTGTGTGTGTATGTGTGTGAGAGAGAGAGACAGAGAGAGAGAGAGAGAGAGAGAGAATAGTGATACTGTGTGTGCGTGAGTGTGTGTTACCTGCGTCTGCGTGCACTGCCTATCCCATCACTTCTCCCTCCTCTCTCGTCAATCATCCCTCCTCCATTCTCTCCATCATACATTTGCAGAACACCCGTCAGGACAAGTATCTGTCCAAAACATCTCAGGCTTCTGACGGGTCACACCTGGTTACGCTTCTTCTTCTTCTTCTTCGTCTTCTTCTTCTTCTTCATCTCTCCCCCTCCCTTTCCCTCTTTCCTCCATTCTTCTCTCCCTTTCTCCCGTTCCCACAGACAGCATCTGGAATCGATTGACGTAGAGAGTCACAAGAAGCCATAAAGCCCTCAAAGGGCCGCAAAACACACCAGGGGTGGAACCTCAAACAATGCTGGCGAACTTAGCTGCCAACAGCCACAGAGGATCTCCTAACCTGAACCACGTATGGGGCGCCGCCTCTGCCAGTGCCACCTGGGAACGGCCTGAGGGTTTCAAACATCACACTACCCCCATCTTTCCCCCACCCCCCTTTGTGAGGCTCATGTCATTGCCTCTCCACCACACAGCCCACGAGGCCAAGCCCCAGAGAGGCACCAGATCCGCCATGTCGATTGTGGTAACAGTCAAAGCATGAGGAAAAAAACATCTATGAATAAACGTCCAGACAGGATATTCCCAGTTTAAACTCCTAATGATGACAGAATATCTAATTTCATCAGGGCTTTACAGACAGCACGATGATGCAGAGAGTACTAGTGTGTGTGTGGGGTTACATTAGCAGATGAGCTCATGGACATGATGAGGATGGCCACTGTCACTGCGCTCCTCTGAGCACTCAGGGGAGAGCGCAGACCAAGGTACCCACCACGGGGGTGGCTGTCACTGTGCAGTAATGCTCTATTGATTCTCCATATCCGTTACGCAGGATGGGAGAGAGCGACCTCAAATCTGATACGCTTTTAATAGGGCCAAGAAGCTCCGACTAATATGGTGGTATCAAAGCTGCGTGAGCCAACATACAATCTCATCGATCTCGAACAAAAAATGACAGCCCTCTGGTTCCCCCTCTCAGAACAAAGACGTAGGCTTTCTGCAATTAAACAAACTAAGCTAGTATGAGTTTGTCTGGCAAGTCCTGCATGCACTTTTATCCCTTTCTCTGTCAAATGCTTCTGCTTTCATTGCCTCTTTCTGTCTCTCTCACTCTCCCTCCCTCTCTCTCAGCGTTTGATTTCAGAGGCATAAAAATTGTGTTTGGCCTGCGTGTAAGAGCAGAAATCTTTGTTGGATCGTTGTCAAACCAGCGCTTTATTGTTAACAAATGCCGCGTTTGATACTGGCTACAACAAGCAATCTTTCACTGTTTGTTTGTGCTGGAGGTGAAAACGAGTTGCGAACATCGAAGGGAGAGGCTTGTGAAAGAAAACTGCAGAAATGGCGGTCTTTAATGTCGTACAGGAGTCAGCTATGTTTTTCCACTCATTAGAAAAATCTTTGAAGTGTGAACATGAAACCTGAGCTCAGAAATCAGACACGAGAGAAAGTCACAGCATGCAGTTGTCTTGTTTTTCTTTAAAAATATAAAAATAAATAAAACACAAAAGAAAAACACTTTATTTCAGGCTAGCACATCCATACACTTGCACCTCTTGTCCATGAAGTAATTTGGTGGAGAGGGGGTAGTTGTGTGTACGTTACTCCTTCTGATAAGTGGTATCAGGATGGCACAAACAGGGATGTGAGACTCCTGAACCGTAGTGCCATGTCTTGTAGTGTCAGACAGCAGGGCTATGCTGATGGACACACTCCACTGGCATCGGCGCCACCACTCTTTTGACTCTCACTCCCTCGACAAAAGGATGAGTGTAACTATAGTTGGAGTTGCATCAGCACCGATCAAGCAGTCACAGGAAGTGAAAAGAAAGTAGTGGGACTGCTAAGGGAAGAAGGGTCCCTTGTCTACAAGCCATTCTTCGCACGCACACACACACACACATGCACACACACAGTGACACATGAACACACAAGAGTACAGACAGCACTGCATCAGTGAGCCCCTCTTAAATCAGATAAGCTACCGCGATGGCCACAGTGACCAAGTGGTGGTGAAGACAGGGCACTGGCGGTCCCAGGTCCCACGCGGAGCCCTTTAAGATCTGTAGGACTTCAAAGTTCTCTGGCAAGCACTGACACTGGTGAGAGTCGGCCCCTGCTGCTGGCTGATGTCATTATTGAAGTCTTTGGCATGATATCCGAGGAGTAAGTTGCCATTGACAGGTTCAGAGCCTCCCTCGCTCCCCCTTGAGGCTTCTTCTCTTTGAAGCTGCTTGGCCTTAAGCTCTGAATTATTCTTTGCAGGGTTCGCTTCTACCTACTGCACTAATCCCCTCCCTCTCTGAACTCACATCAGCTCTTTACACACACACACACACACACACACACACACACACACACACACACACACACAAACAGATGTGTGCATACACACGCAGACTTAACATACAGTAAACACAGACACACAAATGACGACATTCACACATATACACCGCCACACATGGAAACACACAATTATACGCTATACACGTTTATCACGTTTATTTATCTGATTTGCACCTGATACATTCACCTGTCATACCTGCCACCCACCCAGTCTTACAGCTGAGTTCATGGCTGCAGATATCCACTGAGGGGTAAAGTACGGTGCCATCGCCTACCCCAACACCCCCTCTAACCCCACCCCTCACACCCCTGGCCCTTGCCAGGCTGGCTGCAGAGCTGCAGCTCAGGCTGTGACCCATTCCTCAGCCCTCCTCAGCACTTAGCGGACATCTGTGCAGTGCCAGCCAGCTCCATATGGCAGCACCGCAGAAAGACAAACGAGCATGTCGGCAGAGCGGCCGCCACGCCCGTGCAGCTGACGCCGCCCCGGCACGACGTGGGAAGCTTGTGCGGGGTCAGAGAATCGGTGCCGTTCCATCCAGCAGGCCGCCCCGCTGATGCCCGACTGGGAAGCGAGCAATTAGCTCTCCAAACTCCTGCCACATCAGTGGGTCGGGGAGCTGCTATCTCTTCTGGTTAACAAGGTCCAAACCAACTTACAAAAAAACACCATACATTTGCAAACACACACAGCAACACACACAAAGCACAGCAGGCTACAACTAAGCAATTAAAGAGCACCACTTAGGATGATGATACAGAGCCACAGTTTGGAGCAATACAAAACAGCAGACAGGCTACAGCAGGCTATTTGTGTCCGAAACAACCCAGCCCAGCTGCGGTGTCAGCCGTGTCGGGGGACATCAGAGCAGGCGGGTGTATGGTACTGAAGTGCGCTGAAGTGGTCAGGGACACACAGGAGCAGGTGGGCCAGGTCCCCTTGTCACATGTGAGCGGATTCCTGTTTGCGAGCACTGAAGGTGGGGCGCTAATGGCTCCCAGATTGCCGCTCCGGGCTCAGTGAAAAGAAGCGGCGTGTCCAGCTCATGCTGGGGAGAGAGGGATCAGAGAAGGTGTGTGGAAAAAGAAGGGAGGAATCACAGTATTCCCTAAGCGGCGGCTCTGGCAGAGGAACTGAGAGGTGTTTGGCTTGAGTTGCATTCTGGGGGAGTGCGGTGTCTCCCAGAAGGAGGCTATAAAAAGACAAAAGAAGCAGGAGGCCATGTGGAGAGACTGTTGAAAGGGAGCGAACACCCACTCCATAATCCCAGCCACCAGAGATACTCACTCTCTCTCTCTCTCTCTCTCTCTCTCTCTCTCTCTCTCACGCACACACACACACACACACACACACACACAAATACACACACAACCAGCATATGTGCAAACATTTATGTACATACATGAACACATATGTGTGGACCTACATGAACACATATAGAGTGAATTAAAATACATTAACTTCTTTCGAACACAAACATGCATATAGAAAAACAGAAAAATACAAAAATAATAATATACAAAAAATAACAAAACAGGCACACATACATCCTTTGCAGTCATTAGTGATTCTTACTTACGTAAGGGACAAAAATAAAGATCAGCATCAGCACTGAGAGCACCAGTGGGGAATATGAGCCATAATGCCTAGCAGGGTGTCTTACTGGCATACACACACAGCCACCCTGTCACATACACATGATGACACAACCAACATGCACACTCTTGTATGCACACACACTGGCAAACACATGTTGCTTCAATTCAAAGTTTTTGTCAAACATGAATCCTGCAATCTTTCCATGCCTAATATTTCAAGCATGAGGTAAGTTTGTCTGTCTGACATGGACAATAGGCATAAAATGACTGACCACATTTGTAATGCTGCCCAAATGAGAATCAAATGATCTGACAGGTCCGGCCTCCCTTTGCTTTTCCCCTTACTTTCTGGCTCAGTCTACTCCATCTAGTCATAATAGCAGGGCTCTGATTTGATTGAGGCAGATGAGACAACTACGACAATGAGGAGCCCAAGTGCCTTATCCAATACCAGGTATTTACTGGTAGAAACGGGTATGGCAACTCTGGTAAACAGCTCTTATGGGAACGCAGGGTTGCTGGCTGCATTCCCAGCTAAATGTGTTCCCTATGTGAGCACTTCACTCTTCATTGTCTTCTTTTTAAGGGCTAGGTGTGAGGGAGAGGTGCCTCTTGGAGGAGGGCACTCGTCCAGCACATGTGGGGAGAGAGAACACTCACAGAAAACTCCTGCTCTGCGGATGAACCTTAGAAAACTCTGGGAGGTCCTCCTGCCTCCTCTCTATTAAAATACAAAAAGAGACTTTGGAACATCTTGACGGTGCTTTACACTGTGCACCAAGGGTATCCTGTGGGCACGGAAGAAACCAGTCGGTGCTGGAGAGGGGCTGGTGGTGGGTAGTGTTGGGATGGGAAGAAGTTTGTTTCTGGGTGTTCGTGACCTGGCACTACTCCCGCCTGCGGCATAAGTGATCTACACCCAAGATTATTTACAAGCCCATTATCATTGTGGATTTTGCCAATCAAATTTGAACACTAATGTTAACAAAGGGTAACACATTTTTTTACTGCTTTTCTTCAGCTCATGGCTCCTGGCGTGCGGCAAGAGGACTTGGTGGTTGTGTTGTACAACATAATGATCTGAGTCCTCAAAGCACTCATCGGTACATCTGGACTGCAGTACACTTCAACAGGCCTGCCAAATAGTTGTTGACATCAAGGGTTCACTGAAACCCACTTTCATTGCTGTAATTATATTTAAAAGATTTGGCCACATTTACAAAATATGGCCTTTGCACACTTTTATTTTAGCATGGTGACAGCTATCTTCATTTAAGGGAGAACATCAGCTGTAAGTAAAATAAAACTCTGGGATGTACATGTGTATGGCTGTGACGGCAAAACAGGAAATATCTCACATTGTTCTATACATACATAATAATGACTGCAGTGCATCGTTCTGTGCATACTTCCTTTCTGCAACAGTGTGAATACTTCCTTTCAATAAAGGTAAGCATGCCTGCCTTCTGTTATAAGGGGCCGATTCTCCCATAGGCGCATAAGTCTATTTTACGCGCACACTTTTTAAGCACTTTCGTCTTGCACGGATTCTCCTCTCTGAACCTCTGCCACTCCCCTAGTGCTTAACTCCGAAATACAGCGCGTAACTCAACATGGGCATGATATATGTAAAATGAAAGCAGCGTCAGTACCAAGTTTTATGGCTACCAAGAAAACATGGGACATGGACTTTCTGACTATATATAAAAATAAATGCTTAAACGAAGCATCTTGTGGAGCCGCTCATTATCCACCTATCAAGTGTATATGAAGGGAAGTTAACCCCGAAGTATCACTTCGGCCCTGGAGACTAAACTAAACTAAAATCTTCCCTGATTTCCTGACTACGGTAGGGATCTGATCAGGAAATGTTAACAGATTGTTACCCCAAATGTGCAAAGGTGTTGCAAAACGGTCCAGGCGAAACTGCTAAATGTACTCCATGTCAGTGAAACCGGGGATGTTTATTCTTGACTTATAAACGCAAGTGTTTTCGACCTTGGCAGTCTCTCCCATTGACGCAGGAGTGCGAGCAGGTACAAGGATGGCATTTTGGTTTCTGATTACAAGAGCATGTTGGTCATATATACTCACACCAATTACATAATTAAGAAAATAATTAATTAATTCATTCACTCATTAATTGTCGTTTGTTTGTAATTTACCTAATTGGAGAACAGGTTCTTTCGTGATATCACGTGATATTTTTAAAAATAATGTAATGGCTATGAGAAACGTTGTTCTCAAGTTTAAAGAATAAGGATCAACTCCCAAACATGACTGACTCTGCCTTTGGTATGTTAAATATGGCAAAACAAATGCTGACATTATAGGCCTAGCCGACATCAAACGCAGTATTTCATTTCGCCTTATAGTGCTGCTGGACCTTACTACAGCAGCCTTCGACACGGTCAACCACAAGATTCTCCTTAGGATACTCACATCCATGGGAATCACTGGTGCTGTCCACTCCTGGTTCAACTCCTACCTCACTGGTCGATCCTTCAAGGTGTCATGGCAAGGTAAACTGTCTTCAAACTACACCCTCACCACAGGTGTTCCCCAAGGATCAGTGCTGGGGCCCCTTCTGTTTGCAATGTACACCACCTCCCTGGGACATGTCATTCGAACACATGGGCTCTCCTATCACTGCTATGCCGATGATACCCAGATGTACCTGTTGTTCCAGCCAGATGATTCCACGGTTTCGGCACGCATCTCAGCCTGCCTCGCCGACCTATCAACATGGATGAAAGATCACCACCTACAGTTGAACCTGTCCAAGACTCCTAGTCATCCCAGCTAAAGTGTCAATTTGTCACAACATCAACCTCAAGATGGTCTCTGCCACTGTGGCCCCAAACAGAGTCGCCAAAAACCTTGGCGTCATGATCGATGACAATCTGTCTTCCTACAACCATATTGCATCAGTCGCCCGGTCTTGCCGTTTCATGCCCTACAACATACAGAAAATCAGACCCTACCTAAACCAACATGCAGCGCAACTTCTAGTTCAGGCCATGGTTATTTCCCGCCTGGACTACTGCAACGCCCTCCTTGCTGGTCTACCTGCGTGTGCAAAAAAACCACTGCAGATGGTGCAGAATGCAGCAGCACGTTTGGTATTCACTCAACCCAAAAGGGCCCATGTCACTCCTCTATTTATCCAGTTGCACTGGCTACCTGTGGCTGCCCAGATCAAGCACAAGGCCCTGACCCTTGCATACAAAACCATCTCAGGATCAGCCCCAGCTTATCTGAAGGAAATACCAAGGCCGTATATTCCTGCCAGAGAGATGCGCTCCGCCAACACAAACCGGCTAGCCATGCCCCCTGCTCGCTCTAAGCGTTACCAGGCAAAACTGTTTTCTGTAATAGTCCCTCAGTGGTGGCACAAACTTCCAGAAGCTACAAGACTAGCATCATCCCTCTCAACCTTCAAGAAGTATGTAAAGACTGTCCTCTTCCACGACTACTTACTGCACTAATGCCTGAGCTGGCCCAGACCCGGGATTGACTCTAAGGCATGTTGTGTGTTGTGTGTGTGCTTGACCCTTTACTAATGCACTTAAAACTTAACTGCAAAAAATTAAAAAAAAAAAAAAATTAACTAACCCCAGTTGGCATTTGCACTTATTGCTCTGTATATCTCCTGTGCACGTTGTATCTGCAAGTGTTGTATGCAGTGATTATGTCCTCTGTTGTAAGTCGCTTTGGATAAAAGCGTCTGCCAAGTGTAATGTAATGTAATGTAACTACAGCCCTTTGAGGCGTGTAAAGATAAAACCACTTAAGTGCAGGGTAGAATGCGTGCAGGGTTCATTTACATGCAACACTCCCTAATTTTGGTAGACTGGTAAACCCGCCCCTCGTACTTCATTTCATTTTGTACAGAGGGTCTGGACTGGAATCTCTTGAGGGTCATTTAGCAAGTCCCAGCAAGACTGATCCAATCAGCAAACAGAGGGTGTGTTCGTTAGCGGTGACGTTGACCTTGTGTGCTACATTTGAATTGTAGTGCGTAGGTAGGCTAATTGCATACGTGACGACCAGGCGTTAGCGATTGGGTAAAGGCAGAGGCACTTTTTTAACTTCAGCAGAGTCCACACCTTCAACAAATTGTTTCTGACGGTCTCTGTTCCAGACCCTCTGTACAAAATGAAATGAAGTACGAGGGGCTGGTTTACCAGGCAATAATTTTGTGGTTGCTCCTCCCGAAGCGCGTAACTAACTGATTACCACGTAGAATCCGCGTGGGCGCTGTTGTGCACTTTTTTCACTTACGCGCCCTTACACGCAGGGGAGAATCGGCCCCTAAGTGCATACTTATGCATACTTTCAATATCAGTGTTCATACTTCTTTTTTATAGTAGTAGTAAATATGACCACAAAGTATGCTATACGTCAGAATAAAAGGATTCTCTGATTAATAAATTCAGGTGCATACAACACTCAAATCAGTTGCCATATGTTCACACAACTATGCACCACACAACTCTGATGAACATTTACAAAACACTTTTAAAAATACTGCTTGTACATCTTGTCTGTTCAGGGCAAGGAAAAAAATGAAATATAAAAACAAATGTCTCACCCTGTGTACAGCTTACTCAGTCTGACACTGACAATCATCATAAGAAACAGATGTCAATTAGTGTTGTCGAATTTTATAAAAAGGGGATTTAATCTTATTTAGAGAAAGCCACCTTACTGTTCACTGGATTCCATGATATAAAACCCTGAAGACAGAATTACAAGCTTCTTGGGAAATAACAGAGACAGGGGGTGAATCAGTTTACAGTGTGGCCTAATCTGACACAAACTAACCCAATAAAGATGTCCTCATTAAGGGGAACCACAGTCTGCAAGAGGATCTTCCTCGTGGTTTGCTAATTGTGGCTCATTGTCATGTCTGTTAGATGTATTATGAGTGCTGAAAGGCCATGTGGCTGAGTTGATGTATTGAGAGTGCCATGCAGAGCCTGTGTTCTATTATTTTAGCTACGCTGCTCTGTTAGGGAGGAGTGGGAGAGCTGACCGTTCACATTAATGCAGACATCGACAGCAGTAGTGGAGGATATTGTGTTGGCTTAAATTGTTACTTGATTATTGTTGTTTGGCCACCTAGCAGAATGGCAGACATTATTTAAGTAATGTGGTTTCTTGAATCTTGAACACACATGCAGACTCACAGAAACATGCAAACAAATGCTAACACAAACAGAAATGCACTCACGTATGCGCGCGTGCGCACACACACACACACACACACACACACACACACACAGGAAAAAGAGAAGCCTCACCGATTACTTTATGCTTTACAAATGAATCACATTAGCAGAGGCATGGCATGGGACACTGAAAAAAGCACTCCTCTTTCTAACGACATCAGCATTTTCTAGCAAATTTGCAATTAGTCTTAAGGGCCAGTGTAAATTAGGTCTCCTGACAAATGAGGCACTGCAAGATGGGACAAGAAGTTTCAATAAATCTGAGAGTGCACGTTGCTCTCGGCTTCCCGTGCTGCTGTGGGACTATGTGGCTTCTCCAAGGCTCAAGTATCCCCAGGGACGGGCACCTGCCTGCACATGGGAGCTCCACCAACACTCCTCTTGCCCAAGGGTCACATCTAACACACCACCTCCCATCTACCCTTCACCTTGGAGGGACAGAGAGATTGACACAAGCCTAAAAGAAGGGAGGGAGCACACACACACCGAGAAGGAGAGAGGAAGACAGAGAAAAAAGAGAAAGAAAGAGGGGAGAAAAAGAGAGTGAGAGAGTCCCTGTTGAGAACAGTCTCATATTGCCACTCATCAGCATAAGGTGTCTTGGGGCTGGACTTGGCTTACAGTTGATTTGATCTGCAGGCTGAGATAAACCTGTTACAGATGAGGTTTGACTGCTTTGGAGACAACGCTGATTCCTGTCCATCGTTATGAATGACGCATCATCTTACAAATTCAGCCTTTTGTGGACGCCATGGCAGAGTATGACAGGTAATGGAGTCTCCCTGAAAAGCTTTGCTAAAGGATCAGGTTTAAATGGATTCCTGGTTGCAGTGCATTTAATGAGATTTGAAAAACTAACATGCCACAATAAAGTGCTGCTTAAGGTCAGAAAATGTGTTTAAGAAACGATGCACTGATAAAAGCAGTGCAGTGGAATGTAGCATAGGACTCCGAATAGCATTATAGGACTATTTGTCTGCATTACATGAAGCAGAGCGGAAACTTCATGAGCACGGAGCGGCCATTTTGCAGGATAACACTGTGACCCTGGAGATCACTTGCACATTCAAACTACCTGCTTTGCAAAAAAACAAGCCAACCCTGCATATGACACAATAATTTCAACAGAATATGCTAATATTTACAATATATGTTCAAGTATAGTGCATTGACTGCAGTACATGGAGACATGACGATATGATTCTTAGTAATATTATTATTGAATAATTAAACTTACAAATTCAGTCAATAAAAAAAAGATTTTAATTACACTTCAGAACGATGTCATATACAAATCTAATCCTTTAATCATTATTTTCATCTCCTCCAAATGTCCTTGCAGCAGACAAGCAGCCCCACAAACCCTAATCCCTGTCTTTAACAAATCACAAAGATGAAATTTTGAGTGTGGGAAGCAACCATGAGCTCTGACTCCTCTGATTTACTGGCAAGTATTTGCAGAGACCACGCTGGTTAAGACAGGCAGCTGGCTGGTGGGGTGAGGCAGAGGAGCGGAAACGAGCCCTCACCCCCAATCAAAGGGGACTGTGTCCTCCCCCAGCACCCCTCCAGCACATGTGCCTGTGGTGGTTGGATGGAGGCAGCAGCGCTTCTTTTCTGTAGACAATACAGACTGACACAAAGTCAAGCTGATAATTAAATTACATGCATTGCAGCAGCCCCAAGATACACCTAATCATTAGCACATGTGGGAAGAGGGAGAAAGGGAATAGAGGCTCCAAATGTGTTGGATTCCTGTATTTAAAACTTAATCTTTTCTGTATCATATTTCGATCCAATAAAGCTTAATGACAAGTAAAACATTAATGGCTTGCTGCGTAACCCCCCAAAAAATGAGAATGAGGATAAAAGAAACAATTCTTAGCAAGCTACGGCACTGATTTGACAGTTTCTTTCTGGAGGCAGTCCATGCACCCTTGTTGTGAGGAAAATTGTAAAAACTTAGGGGGAAAGTCTCAAGACTTTCCAGCTGGGCATGTGCCCGTCTATTAGAACTACGGAGGAACTCAGAAAATCCCTTTTTCCCCGGATCACAGATAAAGTTAAAACTCTTTGCGGCATCAACTGCCAACAGTGAAACAATGACAGACTCACACACACATACATACATACTCCAACCAACCTACTGTCTTGTATTTCTTTAACTTTGAGTGGTGAAAAAAACAGACATATGCTAAAGCAGGCCCATCGGTACCAGACTAAAAAAAAAAATTATATTAAAAAGATTACATTTGCAAGAGCAAGGTAATGGAATGTGTCAACAACAAATTGTGGTATTCTTAAATAGGACACAGCCAATTCATGAATGTTAAAGAACACAATGAACAACATGAGGGATAGGTCCCCTCCTCACCTCCTCCACATGAGCTCCTAGTTTAGCTGCAGAGTCATTAAAATGTCCTCTCTGGCTGGGGCTACAGCGGTCCAGTCACTGTCCTAATCAGATTGGAGCTGCTCTGCTGGCGGACGCTGATTGCATAAGGCTCTCTAATTGACCCTCACGGTTTAATAAGACAATGCGCCAGGAGCTTGACAAAAAGTTATTAATTTTCACTTTGGTGAAGTCTCTGTCCCAATTACGTCCCCTGGCCTCGGCTCGGGCACGGTGTATAACTCGATTACAGGACGTGCTTATTAGAGCGGGGCAGGGAAGGCGGGAGGAGGGTGTCTAAATGGGGTACACAAGATTATGGCTGCACAGCAGCACACACTACCGGCTGCTCTGCCATCTCTTTGCCCTGGCCATAACAGGCACACGAAAACAGGCTTCACCGCAGCTGCCTGTTTCTCCATGCGCCATTATCATATGCACGAGTGGACTAAAGCCAATGTGTCCACTCAAAAGCCGAAAACATATCTATAGGGGTGACCCATTGCACTGTACTCACACTAGCCAAACAAGTTCCTTCCTTGGAACTTTTTTTTTGAGAAGTCAAGGAGCCTGACCAATCCATGCACACTGCTCTCTCTTAGTCAAGCGCCAGGCAGGCAGAGTGGTGATAGCACTTCCTGGGATGAAAGTTGGTGGAGTAAAAGTGTAAGTGGTAGAGTCCATGTTCCTGTAAGGTTCACAGCATGCCAGCAGCAATGGCACCACTCCAGCCCTCACTCTCAGCCCACTGACTCTTCACTAGGGGGAATCTGGGGAAGACAGCCTTTAAGGGATCCAATTGGGCCCAATTACAGGTAATTGCTCAAGTCCATCACAGTTTGGGTTGAAGCTTTGGTCAGTGCCAGGTCTTTCTCCCTCCATTTCTCCCTCTCTATCTCTCTCTCCATCTCTCTCCTTCTCTCTCTCATCCCTTCCCTGAGGTGATGCCATCTTGTATACACCAGACGCTGGTCAATGTCTGTGATACCTCAGTTTCCAGCCTTATTTACCCCAAAATGCATAGCATCATGTCAGACAAGCCTGCAACATTTTCTAATCTTTAATTAATTTAAAAGTTGAATGATCGTACAACACACCTTCATACTACAAAAATGCATTAGGTTCAGAACTGTAAACAAACATTGGTCTCACATTAAGACTTATAGGCTTATTATACATCCATCCTCTGTCAGGAAATTGTAATGTAATCCATTTTTTTTGTTCTTCACATAGTTGTTTGAATTGTAACATGTGCAATGTTATTGAAATGACACCCAATATGTCAATGTCTATTTCTGTTGCCAGTACAATATAAACTTTGAAAGGGCTCAATAAGACACAGTAATTACAGGAACAACAAGCATCCACTCAGACCAACAGACTGCCTTTCAAGTTCAGTTAAGTTACAATAATGTCATACTAGATATCATGAGAAAGAGTTGTAAAACAGAGGTGAAGAAAAAAAACATCAAGGAAAAAAAGGCTATTCAGGCTAACTCAACAAAAACACTGATATCAAAAACAAGGAGGAAGAAGCCTGAGATGGCGATTTACATAGCCTGCAGTGGCACAGCTCACTGCTGCACAGCCCTGGGGGGCCATTTTAATGAAAGCACATGGAGACGCACCTCAACCCCCACGTTTAAGGTTACCATTCATGATCAGAAGTGAAGTGCAGCCCAATGCAAACACTCGGTCCAGTGGGGAGCAGAGAGGTGGGGGGCTTCGACAGGAGGAGACAGGGAGCTGTGCCCACTCAGCATCTCTCTCATGTTGCAGCACGCCACGGGCAGTGCCCGACCACAGGCTCAAACACAGCCGCCATCCCGCCGAGTGATGCCAGAGTGACAAACAAGCGGCAGGCACTGATTAATATTTCATGGTGGCACTTTAAGCCTGCAAAAAGTATCAGGCGTCTGTGCCTCAGAGATGACTTAATGCTGAGATGACAAAACGATTCACTTCAAGAGCAGCCTCCCGTTTTTGGGTCTGCACTTTTATTTTGATTTTACTTTTCTTGCTCTTTTTTTCTGCCAGAAACAGCCGTGGTCATACATTTTATGTACCTAGGCTACAAAGCATAATACTGATGAAGCAAGTCAAGTCAGGGCAACATGACTGTTGGATTAACAGTCGTGTACAGTGTCACTCAGTTACAGAGCATTTACGGTTTCCGCTCATTGTTCTGGTTTCCACATCATCATTTATGTTGGAATGCGTTGACAAATTAGTCCTAAGTTGAGTCAGTGAGGAATGCAGAAATAAATGTCTCTCTCTCATCCATCACCATGTGAGTGTACAGACACGCACTGGAGTAAATATATCAACTTACATGTGTTCCTGGAACAGAGGCCCCGCACATGTTGCAATGGATCATGTCCATTTAAAGGCACAATAAACAAGGCAAATAACGGTTGAATCATTTGATTATTTTTGTATTTATTTCGAAATGAAAGGGAGAGTAGCAAGTGGTTGAGGATGGGGGTGGGAGCTCTAGGCTGTCAAGTGTCTGTTTTGTGTCGGTGCTCGGGGCTCATTTGAAACATGATAAAGCGAGTGTGAAATCAAAAGGCTATGTCCCCCTCCTCTTTGTGCTCTGCAGTCTATATGCCGTCACCTGGTGCTCATGTTCTCAGGGAGAAGAGATGCCTCTCGCCGGACTGTGGCTTCAGCCAGCACATTTCCACAGGCTTTTATTAAAATATTTAGCCTCAGAGTCTGTTGTGTCGCATGCAGAAAATGAGGATGCCCAATCAATAAATAGCAAAGTCCAATTATGCGAAAGTGCAAATTCTAGATTTGATGCATTGCTGAAGACATAGGTGCTGCTTCTGTCTTTCTCGCTCTCCCTCATCCTCTGCAACCTCTTCCTTTCCTCACATTGAAATATGAAATTCTAATGTTTTGAGCCACAAGCTATTTCAAATGCCGTGACTGTGGAACCAAGACACTATTTAAATTTGCACATTTGGACACATACTTTTGCAGGGGGTTATGAAAAATGCATTTATTATTTTATTATTTTAATTGAACCTGAATTATAAAATGTGTCTACAATTGATGCAGACAGAAGCACCAAGCCATCTTTGGTTTTAATTTCCATAAATTAATACAGGTGAACTGCTTCAGATTCTGAATAACTCACATTGTCAAAAATGTATATACATTTTTATACCATATTTCTAGATTCTAGATTTCTTGATTTTAGAATCTATATCTAACAGAATTACACTTGTGACAACAAAACATGTCAAACCAATATATCAAATAAAATAAAATGATGCTATCAATCAGTATTTTTTTTCAATATTGTGGTTCTCTGCATTCAATGAGAAGCTTGTACCTAGCCAGGTCCTGCAGAGATAGAGTGGCCTTCCTTTACCACTCCTCCTCTTCCTCCTCAGCATTGGCTGACTGGCCATCTCTTGGGGTTGGGGGGGGGGGGCGCATCTGACCCTGGTATAAGAAAAAAGTGTCTCATAGTTTAGCTAATCCATACACACTACATGGAACAACATTAACATACATACCTTAGAAAACAAAACAGGCAAACAAAGAAAAACCTAATCCTTGGAGCGGGTACCAGGTGGTCACAGGATGAATTCATCAAGGCGATGCATTACGCAAAAGGCCTGAGATTACCACACCCCACCAGCCACTAGGTGAGCCAGAGCTGCCTGATTGGGGAAGCAGTGGGGTCCCCTCTGGCAAGACGAGGGGGCAAGGGAGCACAGCGTTCCACCTCTGGGACTCCACAGCGGAGGATTCAGCCTGACAGTTCACCTCGCTACTGGGCGCCTTCCCACTGGAGTGCCATCGTCTCTCTCTCTCTCTCTCTCTCTCTCTCTCTCTCTCTCTCTCTCTCTCTCTCTTTCTCTTAGGCCTGCAGGCCAAGCACTCTCCCTCCCGCTTGTATTGTCTGCACGGAAGACCCTGCTCTGAGCACACGCAACACCATGGGACCAGCAGTCCCACCAAACAGCCAGGATTAATAGCATTCAAGACCGTGTGTAACCTTTGCCATGCTGACCTGCGGACTGTTGAATATTTATGGCACCTTTAAGAACACCATGCTGGTGTGAGCAGTTCAAAGAGGAGAGAGATGGGAAGACATGCGCCATCGCCAAACCAGCGAGCGAAAGAACAAGGGCTTGTCAAAGAGGCAACCATCCGCAGCCAGGCTTTTAACATGTACATTTATTAATGTGAGTAGGAATGCCACACTGGAATTTAATGTAATGCTGGGTCATGCAATGAAAACATCGCTGACTTCTGCAATGAGATCCTCGCCGTGGCATGCTTCTTTAAGCTCTCTCGGTTAGCCCTGTAGGGGATCTATTCAAATGCAGAGCAGAAGTTAAGAAGAGCACCGCTAGTGTCACATGTCAGCACTCAGTCAGACAGCATTGCCTGCATGAAGGCCACACTCCTACAGAGGCGTCAGGACTGGATGCTGTGGATCAGAGGACAGAGAGAGATCACTGCTGCACGGCTACATAAATAGAACACACTCAAAAAATGCCTGATTATTTTTCAAAAGCCATTTCCACTTCTCCTTCAGGGTAGCACACATCTTAGGATCATGTCAGAGGTTACACACCACACTGATATATGTGGATGTATGTGGAAACAGGCAAGACTGGACAGACTGCATTCATCTGCTTAACACTGCTGCTTCTTCATTTTCCATTGTTCACATTCTTCCTCTCTATCTCCCTATTTCTCTCTCTCTCCCTCGGTCTCTCTCGGTTTCTTTCTCCCTACTTCTCCTACATAAATTATTGACTAGCTAATTTGGTCTGGGGCTTCAGCAAGACACTACAGCCTCTGAATGACAGCTTTATCTATTAGACTAAGGCCAGTGACAGCCCCAGTTCCGGTGAGTTTGTGTGTGTGTGTGTGTGTGTGTGTGTGTGTGTGTGTGTGTGTGTGTGTGTGTGTGTGTGTGTGTGTGTATGTGTGTGTGTGTGTGTGCGCGCGTATGCGTGTGTAGCTAAGAGGATGGTTTGTTGTGGCGTGCGAGTGTGTGTGTAGGGGAGTAGGGGGGTAGGTTGTGTGAGGGGGTTCAGTCTCATTCTCAGTTGCATTAGCACAGAAGCAGGACTGGGACACATCAACATCTTAATCAATACGCGAGAGTCAATTACGGAGGAAGCGCGTGCTTAAGCAAGATCTGATTATTGGGTTCATGTTCAGTCCACCAAATGGACCGAATCAATGAGAGGCGATATGTGCCATATATCTCTCCCTGCAGCAGTCCCCTCCTCACCCTGCTGTCCCCCCGGACCTGATGGACACAACAGGAAAAGAGAGTAGCTGACTGAAGTGACACCACCACAGGATTTATTCTTGAATTTTGTGAACCGTTCCACCAGAACACCATTCCCATATGCTGTGTGTGTAGAAACAAGTTGGTCCAAATAAGCCAAATAAGGATGGTATGGAAATATGGAAAACATACCAGAGATGACATGACATGAATAATAGTATTTCCTAAAAACAATTCTGCCAAGACTCTGAATCACAGTCTCTTTGAGGGGTATGTTACCAATATGAACTTGACATGATAGTATAACCAAAGATAACAGTACACATCTGGTGTGCTATTAAAAAAATCTCAATCGAAATCTCAATATTATCTCGAATGGCCTGACATAATTTGAATTATTCAAATAGATTATTGAGTAATTTCTTTGTATGAAGATCTATAAATATAATATACTGAATTATGTTTTTTTCTGTTTTTTTTTGCTTTTCCTTCAGATCAGTTCTATCTTATCCTTCTTCACTTCAGGCCATTGTGGCATTTCGCTGCATGCATTGCTACCTTGCCCCCTGCACACATGAGTGCTGGTGCAAGTGGTGTGCAGGCGTGGCCATGACAGTGTGCCCGAGCCGGTCTGGCCATTCGTCTTTGTGGTTTGTGCAGTGTTTTACATTTACTGTCATATTTGCTTTCATTCCCAATTCTGTTTGGTCTTTGCTCCTGTCTATATTCTGTCAGACCGCCTGGGCTTCCCACAAGTGAATGCACCCCTGTGTGTGTGAGTGAGTGAGTGAGTGATTGTGTGAGTGTGCATGTGTCTGTGTGTGTGTGTCTGTGTGTGTGTGTGTTTGTGTGTGTGTGTGTGTGTGTGTGTGTGTGTGTGTGTGTGTGTGTGTGTGTGTGTGTGTGCGTGTGTGTGTGTGTGTGTGTGTGTGTGTGTGTGTGTGTGTGTGTGTGTACACACGCATATGTAAGCATTTGTGTAAGCTTCTAAGTTTGAGTGTATTGCCCCTTTCTACCCAGTGCCCTTCTGTAAGCCTGGACCGAGCCCATGCCCAACAGTACAACTAATCTCATTTATTTATTTATTTTCTTTGCTGAAAAATTAAACCATAAAAGAAGGGACACACAAAAAGAGGGGAGAGAATAGGGGTGATGAGTAGATGGGGAGATAGTAGAAGGAAAAAAAATCAATATCCAAGACATTTTTTAAACTTTTTTTCGTTTTCTTTTTTTATCTCAAAAGCTGCCAAACATGACCAGTGAAAACCTCCATGAGGCAGTCACAGCCAGAGGGTGAATCAGAGCAGTATTGATTTGATTATGTAAAAGCTCTGTGGAACCCTGAGCTAGATGTACAACCATCTCCTCACCTAAGTCCTCTGGGAGTGTGCACTGGTTTTGGAGACAGGGAGGGAGAGGAAAAGAAAATCTTTATATTGTCCCAGATAAAAGCGTGATCATATCCCTCACAGCCAAAACCATTTTTTGGTGCTCTCCTCCACAAATACTTTTTTTACCCATTTCTTTCCCCCCGTTCTTCTCTTTCATTCTCTTTTTCCTTTCTTACTGAGTTCACTGGGATGTAATTAACGCCCTGGTACTGGAGCGGAGAGGGGTTGGGACCCCAGGGAAAGCCCTACTGAGACGAGGTAGAGGAGGCTACCTGGGAGTGGATTTACCACCATCAGGGTGCAGGGTGAGACACACACTCACAGAGAGACAGAGAGATAGAGAGAAGGGGGGGGGGGGATGAAATGAGTGGAGAGGAAGAAAAGATAAGCAAGCAAAGGGTAAGAAAAAAATCCGGCAAGCTCGCATTATGATCTGTGGCACCCTCTTCTGGACCCTCTCTCGAACTCAGTGAGCACCAAAGACAGGGAAAGGACGTGAACCAGAGGCATACAGAAACTGCCTACTGACAACACAAAACAAACAATAAATTAAATTCAGATTTTTAATTATAAGGTAAAACATGCAAAAAGGTGTTTCTTTCCATTTCTTGCACTATTTTTAGATTTCTACATAGCTCTATAATTCACATGCACAGGTAGTACCTAGTTATATATTAGTGACTAGACTTAAGGTGAAAGATAAATAAAAGAGAGAGGGTAGGGCAATCAGACATGATCAAATAAAATAAAGGAGTTGTGATTCTCTGGGATTTCCACTGTTGGAGAGGCATCAGAAGGACTAATCATCGGTTTAGAAAGGCAGAAGACACCAGCTGAGTAGCCAGTGGGCAGGGACTAATTGGGCCACCTTTTAAGGAGGCATTTATGTCTGACGATCAGAAGCCCAAATTAGCTGCCCATAATTATGATTCCATCTCTTCGAGCTCCACTGGATTCTGAAACATTCCACTGAATAGTCATTATAGGTGGGTTTGGCATCTCCTGTAAAATAATAATCAGATCACAGGGATGAGGAAGCTCTTCTATAGGATAAGGAGTTTCGTATCCTTTTTTTCACCCTGGAAGAGATTATATGTATAAAAACTGGAGCTGGACTAACATAACTCATTACGGCTCCTTGCTTTCTGCACATTTTTCCCTTTTCTCTTTTCCCCCTTTCCCTCACTCTCTTCATGCACATTTGAGTCCTCTGGACTTCCCGTGAATTTTAAGTGGGCTAAATGTTTGTTCATTCAGTAATGCAGAGCAGATTTGAGTGGAATGATATCCACACCGTTACCAAGAGGCATGGCAGCCTAATGGAACCTAGAGCACGAGCCAGAGAGGGAAATGATCAGGTGGGCTTTAGTGCACAATTAGTTGCAGAAATACTTTAGACTATAGAATTCAAAATATACTGGACAAACTTGGTAGCATAGGTTGTAAAAATAGCAATAACAGCTAATATTGTGATGCATTTGTTATAAGGTATAGTAGCATTTTATTGTCTTTGGAAATTCATAAAATCTTTCTTAAACATAATCATACCATACCAAACCATAATTATGCTCATAATATTAGCTAAAATACGTACTTTGCACCAACAGTTTAAGTCTTGAAAAATTAAATGTACCACTGGTAACACTTCTGACTTTTTAGACCAGTGTATTTTGTAGTTTAAATCTTTCTTTACAGTAATATCTCAGCAAAGTTTAAACTGCATTGTATTGCCTTATATGCATATCTTATTTCAAATGTATAGTTAATATTTATGGAAATATTGGTACATACATTTTATATCTTTAAGACTGAAATGGCAACATAAAAACTACTAAAATATTTTACTATCCTTACTGCAAACAATAAAAATCTACTGCAAATTCTATTTCAATCTGTCACCTACATGAGTATCAAAGGGCTTTTTAAAAAGAAATGGTCAAAGCTGTTATTTTCCCATAAGGATCATTAGCAGGTTGAAATTAGATTTTGTGTGAAAGAATGCATGGTTTCTGACCTAACTGGCATCGACTTGCTTGAGAGTAAACATCAATGCCAGATGCACATTATCATATTAGTGGGCTAATCAACATTGATCCCCACATGGAACCAAATGCATGCAAAGGTGACTTCCTCAACCCAAGAGCATCGAATTTGACATGATGCCTGACCTGGTCACAGAGCTCACACACACTCGACTCCTTTGCCCTTAGTGTCCTTACAGAAGATTTTCTCATATTTTCAACAACAACAGTTTGGCACTGGAAGGTCTTAATTAAGTGGAGATTTACATGGTGAGTGTGCCCCTCTTCAGTAAGCCCATGTCTGGAAAAAGATCATTCATTCATTTATAAAGATCTTTAATGATCACTCCCATACTTGCAGCAACCTCAAAATAATACTCCCTCCATCAGCATTTTTAAAAAATCAATTCAGCATAGATCTCTGAACCAGTTATTCATTTAATAATGTTGACACATTAATTAGCAAATTCATATTCATCTTTATAGTGTTATTATGAATAACATAATAGAGATCAGATATTATAGTCCTGATTACCACCCCGCCTTTTCTTTACATTTTTATTATCTAAACAGCTAGTCATTGTTATTTTAAGGTAATTAAACACAAGAAATCTCCTTTGGTAATAACAAGCAAAAATCAATTGATGGGATTTGAATAATTGTAAATAGCTCATGAAGCTGACTAAAAGTCCTGTTTTGATCAAATGATTCCATAATGATTGATATAAAATGCCTGCAGACAAAGTGGTTGGAGAAAAGGAAAAGCTGAGCAAATTAGTCGATACAAAATCAGTCTTTCAAATTTCCCACTCCTTCTCTGTCTGTCTCACTCACTCTGAATTCCAGGTTCTCCTTTCACTTGTGTGATCTTTATCATGCAATTCTGACACATATCAGATAATTCTTTACAGTCAAGATAAGGCTGTAGTGTATTAAGTGTTCCAGCCAGGCAAAGCCAAGGGAGCAAAAAAAGCTCACAATAAATGCAATTAATAACAGTTCACTTCAGAGTGAGTTAGGTGCTGTCCAACTCTGTGTCAGCATAATGTCAGGCCACATTTAATAACTGTATTCAGCCCATAAATACACCAGCGGCATTTTTCACACAGCGCTCTACTCAGAGCACAGGCGTCAGCGGCACAATGGTGGCCATCCTGCTTATGATGAATGGGTGTGATGGACAGATCTAAACCAGGCCACACTCTCTCCCACTCACCACCCACTCACGCCATTTGTCATGAGAGCTGACAGGCCTGACGAGGCAGCGTCACCAAAAGCCCATCCGTCACGCCGTGTTCAGCCATGGGCTGTCTGAGGCTCTCTCTCTCCTCACCAAACACACTAATGTCATTTAGATGCCCAGCGGAAGTGTATTACTCTGTATTACACATCCATCTAGTCCAATCAGCACCTGGGCAAGGCATGCACCAGCGCTGAATTAAGACCTGCTAAGTGGCTTTACTGGAGCAGTTAGCAGGTAATGAACTGCTGCAGGCTGCAGCGAAGCAGCAGGAGGCCGCACTGGACCACTCAGTGGACTTAGGAGACATCTCTCTGGGTGTAGCCGGCCCAGTGGGCTGCTCATGGTGAGTTAAATACAGTGATCTGAGTTGAGGCAGCTTAATGAGACCAGCGTATCAATACCATGACACTTTAGAGAGAAACACTTTGTGTGGGTATGCTGATGAAGATGTCTGGAGGCAGCCACATTGGATGGTTGAGCTGACATAAAATTAGTAGTTAGCACAGGTTTTTGTGACATAACATTAAGGTCAAGCTTATGTAAAAATCACAGTGTTCAAAATGACACTATGACAGTGTATTATAACATAGGTCTCCTGATGGCAATTAGGTGCAGTTTAAATAATCAAGGGCTTATGGAGTTCATTTTCATTTTTTATTTTGTTTCTTTTTTGGTCCTTCTCAGTAACACTAACTTTACATGTATTTTATGGAATCAGATTTTTTACAGTTAATCTACCACATATTTACAGATTATACACAATGGGTGTTTTAAACCATGAAACAAGTTTTCACTGACTTCTTCAATTTGGAGGTTAGAAAAATCACAAATCAGAGCCTATCAATTCTTTTGAGTGAGGAGAAAGGCTTTCTTAATCTGCCCCTGGGGAATTGCTGGGCTCGTAACAAAGGACTAATTTTTGAAGGATTTTAAAGTCTGACATCCTTTTTTCATAAGGCCTGTGCAAATCCCACAGGGCCCTTTTCTAGGCCAGTCCCACTGATCTGTTGGAGAAGGTATGAGGGTCAGTGAAGGTGCAGCAAACACTCTCTCCCCATGTTGACGCAGACCAATGCGCCGAAAATTAAAACACCGGGAGGAAAAACAAGCAATGCTGCATTTTTAAAGCCAGACCTACTCATATAAAGAGAATAAAAGGCACTGTATGAATGGCAATAAACTTGGGATAATGACCTCGAGATGCCAAAGCAATATTTTTTTCTCCCAACTTTTAATTGCGGTTGCATTTCGCCTCTCACCGTTTCATGTTATGGGGGCCGCGTTTAAGAGTCGGTGCAGCTGCGAGGAGGGAAGGGACAGTATCCTCGGGCGATTTCGTGGCCCAGCACGGGGGAGAGAAAGTCGCCGTGCCAACACCGAGGACTTGGATTCATTAGCCGCTTTAGCAGCGCAAACATTACCTTACATGGCGACGCTGTGCTCTGGCACGGACCCCCTGACGCCTTGCTTCAATTACCGGGGGAATCAAACATTGCAGGTATGCTATGCACAGCGTCTTTACTGAGGGAGACAAAGGGAGAGGGAGACACACAGACAGTGAGAGCGAGAGAGAAGGAAAGAAGGAGGGAGGGAGAGGTGGAACAATAAGCAGACATGACGAAATTGAGAGAAGTAGAAGAAGGCAGAGAAAAAAAGAGATGGAAAGTGTGGAAGAGTGAGATTGAATGAATAAGTGAGAGACCTTTTATAACAGGCCAAAGACTGTGACTATGCAACTCAGCCATTGTAAAACAAAAGAAAGTGACATTTTGGCAAATAGTAGCATTCAGAGTAAATTATGTAGTTTTTACAAACATTGTTCTTCTTTATAGAATGTTCCTGACTTTCATTTTATGTGATGTGTCAGTCTTGTTAAAATGTCAGGTGAGATTGCACAGGATTGTATGTGTCACTTAAGGGGGTTTGAACCCCCTCCTGATTTAGCGTTTCTAACAGCAAGAGGCCAGTCCTCCACAGCCATGACCCTGCATGACATTTACAGTCTGAACTTTGTAGTAACTTCAACTCAAGATCATAACAAACAACCAAACTAGAGACATCTACATATTTAGGGACAAAAATAGAGAAAGAGACAGAGGGATCACAAACAGCTAAATTAACTGGCAATGGTAAAAGAGTATAAACATTACTAAGGTACCTTCAAGAATAGACTTTTCTCAAACATACTGTCTGCTGCATTTAACCTATCACTCAAATGAGACAGCTCTATAGTAATAATTTGTGAAATGCAGTCAAAATGTAACAAGTTAGTGATTTATATAAAAAAAATATATTCTTCAGACACAGTGAAAAGATGAAAACTTCATAGGATTTTGTAAGAAATGCCCTTTCATTGAAATGCCATTTGTTTGGGGTATGCTTTCTTAACTGGGTATTACTTTGCTTTACTTATTCACTTTACCCTTTTTGTTTTCAACAATATAACATTATAACAGAAACCAAATATTGAGAGCAATTCAACATAGACAATTGTCACTTTTTATGAGAAAATCAATTTGTCCACAAAGTATAAATGCAATGTATTACAGTATGGAACCAGAGAACACACAAGGGTAGTAAATTAAATTGTTATGGCTGTTAAGAACAATATCAACACTAAAGCTTTTCCTGTGTATTGTGTTAAAAGTTTAATTTGATTTTGTAATCTTAAAGTTGTGTGTACTTTGTAACAGAACAATAACATGATGGTAATATTCTCATTTGTTATATTTTGTTTTTCACTAAATTAAGCATGTTTGTACCTGGATTCAACTAATGCACTCATTATAGAGTTTAATTAATTAAAAAAAGACTGAAGAATATTTAAAATGTAAATATGGCATATGCCCACAGGTAAAGGGTGTTGTCTGCAGAATGCAAAGGTGCAGATGCTAGAGAAAGCAGGGGTGTGGTGTGATGTGCGGTGCTGACATGGATTCTGAATAACATGTTAATGCTGCTGCCCCCTGCGCCTGACCACTCACCCCGCCGAGAAGAGGACCAGAGTGTGCCGATCTCCTCTGCACCCAACATCATCATAACCACACCAGTCATGCACGGTGGGCTCGATCCTCTCTGCTCCTCACATAATATTCCACTGTGTTAATTTTATGCCTGCAAAGTGCAGCTTTGACACAATATTATAAAAGTTTATAGAGTGTCCGGTCAGCTCTTTAGCAACATCACTTATAGCAGACGGCATCCAAAATCAATACAATATTTTTCTCCCAATAAATAATGTAGGCCTGAAAAGGGTCCAAATGTGTGCATCGACAGTTGGCTGCAATTAGGCCTGTGGCCAGTAACAGATGACAGTCGCCCCCTCTCTTACAGATCAGCAGAAAATGAAGACGTGGAAGACCACTTTGTCACTGGCCGAGGGAGGACCTGGAAATGGCTCCTAATGGAAAAAGGGCCTCAGCATGTGCTTGCTCCAGCACTTTCTAAGACACAGAGAGAGAGAGAGAGAGAGAGAGAGAGAGAGAAAGAGAAAGAGAGAGAGAGAGAGAGAGAGAGAGAGAGAGAGACAGCCAGGAGCTGCCCAATGTGAATGGGCCTCGCCATCACCATCACCACCCCCACCCCCACCCCCACACCCACCCCGACTCCCCCCCTTTAATATCCTATGGGCAGCCATAGACAGAGTGAGGAGAGGGGAGGGCAGCATGCCACAGATTGGAGGCAGCAGAAAATTGTATTGATCCTGGATGAGTTTTGAGGAAGTGATAAAGGCATGGTTGTGATGTGAACACTAAACAAAAAAACAGACTAAAGAATGTCCATGCTGTAATTGACACGATGGGGCCTGCTGTCCCATTAGAGGTTTGAGATTTCAACCCATGTCAGGTCTAAATACCTGTACCCATCCATAGACCCCTCATAAGCAGCCACATATGCGCTGAAGAGACAAGACGATACCAAATCACTCTTCATTAGCATGCTCTGGTTTTTGCATTATGTCACTGGCTGTATGCTAGAACAACATTAATGCCAGTAAACAAGCACTTGTTGGCACCAGCGCACGCTGGGTGGTGGGATGACGTCGATCCTGAGCTGGGCTGTTGTCAGTACCACATGATGGAATGGGCCGAAGAAAACATTTATATCTCAGATTCACTGTATCGACCCACCCCAGAGGGTGTCAGAAGAAGAAGAGTGGCTCTCTTAACGTGACTACACACACACACACACACACACACACACACACACACACACACACACACACACACTGGCATGGTGTGTATTGGTCAAGAGACTTTATGGTGATTGTTTTATCAGCAGCTCTGCTCCTCTGTCTGTCTCTCCTCCCTCCCCCCCAGGGGTTAGTCTGCGAGGATGACCCTCATTTTCCCAAAGCAAAGTGTTCACTATTGATCAGGCAGAATGGGCAGCTGGTGACACAGGTTAATTTACTGGACCTGGGAAGGTTCATTATTTCCTGTCACTCTTGAACTCCTCACAGTGACCTTTCCAGCCAGCCTGCCCCTACTCAAAATGTTTCCAACCACGGGATGTGAATTATCAAGCACACTGAAGGTAGAAAGCAATGCTTTTCAAAATGCTGCACTCCGCATCTGCTTAGGGTTTTCCAGTCATTGTTGCTCTTGGTCAGAAGCCATGAAGTACAGTGAACTATGTGTTTACACAAAACAGTGCAGGTTGGTTCACATTCTGCACTGAGGGCTTTTGCTGACATCTCACACATGCAGCATTAGGCAGCAGATAACAGACTGATGGCCTTACACCACAATGGAGACCTTATCATAACAAAGACAGATTCAGCATGTTGTCACTCCAGTCTCTGAGTTGTGGATGATTGAATGAAACTCAATATCTGCTCCCTCTCTGAACAGGACAAAATCAATACGAAGCAGGTCACCTGTACACAGACTATTGAAAATGACAAGGCCAGAGGTGTACATCTATGGGTGAAAGGCCAACTCACTAACACATAAAGGTCAAAGCCATCATGGGCAACATTTGTGAGGTTCAATTATCGGACGTACTCGGGGCACACGGGCTGGCCTGGCTCAAGCCACTGCACATGCTGTAGTTATGGAGCGCACCATTTATAATGCACAAAACAAAGACAATAAAGGGGAAACATAATCCTAGAGGGGAAAAGTGTATTCATAAATCATTTGATAGTGAGAGCAGGCAAAAGAGCTCACATCATTTCACATATTTGGCAAACTTCAGAACAAAGCCGAGGTGTTGTTAATCTCAATTTTGGCAAGTGTTCTTACATGACTTTATGTCCCTGTGGTATTTTCAGGTTGTTTTTCCCCCCTCAACAATGTCTTTTTTATATTATTTGTTTTCTTTCATGTTTTCTATTCTCTTTTTACTGTTTCTTCTGCAGCTGAGCGGGGAGGCTTGGCTGGAGGATTCAGGGGTAATAAATCTGTGAGGTGTCATCTTTGCCTCTCCTCCCCTCTCTCTCGTGGCTGGCATCGTGTGCTACGCCACTTCTGATTAGTGCTACCCACCCTGCACACAGAACCAGTAGACAGGAACAAACTGATTACTGCCGATCTTCGGGGGATTGAAGACACCAAACAGGAGGATTAGATTAATATATTAACTGTTCCCCTCACTCGCAACACTCCTACTATCAATTGCATGAAGAGATGCTCTGGCTTTTTTTTTGGTTTGGGTCATGGGTTGAGAGAAGGTGTTGGAAGGGAACAAGTGGCATATTTTATCTTCAGATAGCAGAAAATAAATAAATAAAGGATCTATGCCCCCCTCTACTCCTCAAGTCTCTCCAAGGTGCAGGATCTGTCACTGATGATGGGTGCAGAGAGGATGGGGAACCCTTTGAAGTTTTTCAACATAAAAGCGCAAATAACGCAAACGAATCTCTTTCAGCCTCTCATATGAAATTAGGACTGAGGCGCAGAAGAAAGGGGGAAGGAAGCTGGCCTCCACAGCCACACCTAATCACTTTGACAGCAGCAAAGGATTCGGTGTCGGTTCCACTGGGAGAGTAAGGATTAAGAGGGGTGGGCCACAACTTCATTACACACACACACACACACACACACACACACACAAAGAGAGACAGAGACAGAGACAGAGAGAAAGATGCAAAATAGAAAACAAAACACAACAAAAAAACTCGGAAACAAACAAGAAAACTTCGCCACACTCAAATCAATGCAACAGCGGTGTACACTCATTGCAGGTAAGCAGAAAAGAGGCTTGACATGCAACAGTGGTCAGTATTTTGTCTTATAAAAATCAACCTATGACAGCCAGAAATCAATTACTCTGACCACACGAGATGGCCTCATATACATCTCCTGGCAGGTCTGAGGCTCACCCTGATAGCCAACACAAGTGGGGGTCTCCTCTTCTTCCAGTCTGATTGAAACCCTACTCCTCACTACCTGTGTAAACTGCCAGCCAAGATAAAGGGATTTAGAGATTCAAAAGAAGCAAGGTTTAAAAATTAATGACATGACATGAGCTGTCTTTATGTTGAACAAGATTCGAAACCCTGACTTATTAGGTGTTCAGGTCTAATCACATTTAAAGCAAATCAAGAATAGACTAAAAATACAATGAGTGAGAAAACAGTGTTAATGTTTCATGATGGCCACAGTCTCACAAACAAATCAATATGATAATGCTGCGGGCTGAGGCGGCGGCTGACTGTGTGGCAGATTTGGCCTGGGGAGGGAGGGTGGGGTGGTGTGGGGAGGCGTCAGTATTCAGCCATCCTGCCTGGGCAGGTCAGGTACACTCTGACATTTGTGAAGGTTAGGGTTTGTAACTGTCTGTCCATGTCAATCACTTCGCTCAAAGGTCATATGCAGAGCCTTTTTTTATTAATTAACCACTCAAATGTCTGTGCTGGGTATATGTTTGTGTGTGCGTGAGCATTATGTGTCTATGCGTATTTGTGTCTGTGTAGTGAGTTCTCTGGTAAATGGGAGTGTCTCTACTGTACTGTAGGTGTATGAGGTTGCCTGGAGGCCACCATAGATGAAATGGGTGATGATGCAAGTAACAGTTGCACACATCAAATCTCCTTTTTGCACTGGTGCAGACATTCATGTTCTTTACACACTACGCCATAAGAAACATTACAAGCATTGCTTTTGGAACATTCCCAACACAAGTTGTTTGTTGTCATTTTAAATGTACACCTTGAGGACCCATGTCAGGTAAATGATTTATCTCTGCTCTTTGCTGTTACAATAGCCCCATGGTGACCTGTGACCTAAGTGTGTATATTTTTTTCTGCACTGCCTCTCATGAATGAGCCTGACAGTCAAAAACAACAACAGCACGCTCTCTCCCTGCTGGGAGCAGCAACAATGGCCCTGAAAGGAACAATGCAGCTGCACTCAGCACACCTCTTAAGCACTCCCTGAGCTGATGGCAGCTCAACGCAGAGCCACCGAGGCCTCTGAGTGAGAGCTGGCCTCCTCGGCGGCCATGAAATAATAATGAGCCTCCACTTCCGCCTTCACAGCCAGACTAGCAGAGGACCCTCTCTGGCCTCTCCCTTTCCCATTGTCGCCAGCACAGGAGAGAAGCTGGCAGGCCCTGAGAGTTTAATGGGAGGTCGACACAATAGGCTTGGCCTAAAAAGGCTGCAGCATGAAAATTTAATTGACTTTTTGTCTTTTCGTCTTCATCTTTTTTCCCTTCTCTTGCAACGGTGAGCACACTAAATGACAAGAGGGACAGGTGCTCTCTCAGCACTCGTCCCCCCTCCCTCTCCCCCCGGTCCCCTCTGGCTGGCTCATCTCTCTCCCTATTCCCGTATCTCTGGGAGAGAGCCCTCCAGGTGTGTCACAGAATCGCTTTGCTGGCTGCGGGCACTCAAATTGGATTACTAGCAGGAGACCCAAAGTCCTGTGCACTTAACAAACACAGATGCACTTAAGGGAGCCCACAGGCTGATTTAGGCCCAGGCTGAGAATGGAGATGGGAGAGACTGGCCAAGACCACAGGGGCAGTATAAGATGTCGTATACCGGAAGAGCCATCAGCCCAAGTTAGCGTACTGGAAGAGGAGTGAACTCAGGGAGCCGAGAACATTTTTTTTCTATGTGTCGTGAAGTGCTATCTTTCCTCTGTGGCTGCCAAGGAAAATGGCTTTAGCAGCCGACTGGCAGAGCTTTTACCGTATGTGGTTATCGATAAACAACCCCCCGCCCATCGCTCACAAGCATCTTTGTGGCATTTAGACATCATAACACTTAACAGGCCTTGCACACAGGTCAGGAATAATGGTGACCCTCAAAGCAGTTTAGAAAAACACATTTCGTTCTCCTCAAACATTTTCTGTTGCTGTAACTTGTATGTGTCACAAAGTGGTGGTTAATATTAGAATGAAAATCACACTTGGAATAAGAGCAGGGTCTTGACCCCAATATACCCCTCATGAATTTCATAATTATAAAGCTGTAGGTCTATGTGGCTGAGATAGAGCAAAGATCATTATGGTAGTGTGTGTGTGTGTGTGTGTGTGTGTGTGTGTGTGTGTGTGTGTGTGTGTGTGTGTGTGTGTGTGTGTGTGTGTGTGCATGTGCGTGTGCGTGTGTGTTTGACACATTTTCCATTATGCAAATACTTTCATAATACTTTATACAAACAAGTAAAGATTTTGTTTTTAAGTCTTTATGCCAGGGAGATCAAAAGGAACTATATAAAGGTGGGTTAAAGTTTCCTACAGTCCAAAGGCCCTTCTCTAAGAGACAGCCAAACTCACTCACATTATGCTTTAATAATTAGGCTCTCCTGTATTTCATAAATGTGGCATTTTGAACTTGCCCTTCTGCTCTTTTATTTCTTTTTACAGAGATTTTACAGCCCTGTTACTATTTCACTATTTCACTAAACTTCAACATTGCCTATAAACCAAGCCAAACTATTTTCATCTAGTGACATTTTATTGTATTGTATTTTATTTTATTTTAATCAGCACATCACATGTTTACCTGATTTGTTTTTGTACAGACTTCATGATTTTAAAAGAATAACCCTTAATTTGACAGTTTGCCACTTAATTGTTTTGTTATGCATTTGTATGTTTGTTACCTGAAAATAGAACATGGTAGGTGAATAACTAGTACTAGAGATACTTCATTTATCCTGAAGGAAATTAAGGAATGGGAATGAAGACACCCATTGCTAAGCATCTCTGCACCAGTACAGAAATTATTTCCAGTCATGCTGCAAACTGCACATATGACATAAGACGCAAATGTAGGGTGCTGTGAATAAAAGGCTGCACACTGGAACAGGCAGAGCAGTGGGACTGCTTGGCAGTGGCCATCTCCAGCTGACAGGCAGAGGCCCCTTTCAGAGAGGGCCGGGGAGACAGCACTCCCAGAAGCCTCCTCTGATGGTCTGGGGTGGAAGCACACTGTTCCATAGGAATGGGTTTATGGAAATGGGGGTTAAACGGAGTGCTGGCAAGCTTCTGATAGGGAATCTACGATGCGCTGACACATGCCGCCCCAAACCTGTGTTACATGAGAGGGAGGTCACCGCCCAGCCTAATCACAGACGTGACATGACACGCTGTAGGTTACCCCTTCCATGTTAAATATTTATGTCAGGTCCACTGCGTGGCTTTGTGATGGCTGTCAGGCCCACTTTTGACACCCCTCTCTCTCTCTCTCTCTCTCAGCAGAAAAGCTGATTTAATTTGTGTCTAAAGTGGAAATCATGAAAATTCATCAAAAACAGTCATGTTTGACACTACAATTAATGGTGGACCCTCCTTCAGATATAAATATTTGAGATGAAGTACTTTTCTGCATTGTGCATGTTTGTGTTCCATTGATGTTACTTAAGTTAAATGATTTACTACTGTACAATTTATTTTTAATATCATACATGACTAATTGAACTGTTCCTAATATTTAACCTTATTTACAGATTCCATACATGATTCTAATGGTTTGGCAAAACTACACAATGACAGATATATTCATATAAAATACCTAATTCATCTAATGGTAACATTTTAAAAACAGTGATTTCTGCACACCCACCAAGACTAAATCAATCACATTAATAAAACCTAGTACTTAAATCTACATTAAATGACCAGTCAGATCTAGGTCCATTGACATCACACTCAGCATACACTTTCAGGGGATGAGGGGGTGTTGGGGGCAATCACCATGACTAGCGGAACAACGTGTGTCAGGCTATTCTAATGAGCACATTTCTTAAAGCACGTGAACCACTGGACTGGTCCCCGTCACACATCCACCCAAACTGGGACCGACCTCAACTCACCCCCATCCTCCACCCCCCTCTCTGTCTCTGTCTCTGCCATGTACAAAAGGGTTAAGTAGATTAATCAATGTCAATGTCTGCTGCTTTGAAGCCAATAAGGTGCAGACAGCCAAGGCCATGCCCAACAGAACACCACTTTGTTCAGTCACAGGGCTGGCCCTGGGCCCCCACGGCTGTCAAGTCTGGCTTGCCCGAGCCCGTCCACCCTTCCCCAGCCAGCTCACCGCTCCTCCCTGCTTGACCTATTATTTGATATTTGACCACTCGGTTGCAAGACACTTGCTCTTTGGAGCTGAAATGTCACTGGGGCATCTTGTCAGCTTGGAGACACCTCAGCCTGACAAGCAGTTTTACTTTGGTGTGCTACAAGGCAGAAAATGCATGGGGCTATGGCTCTGGTGCTCAGAGGAGATGGGCAGCAGGGGCAGCCATCGCTTAGGTGCTGGAGACAAGAGGCCGATGCCGCCTGTCCTGACGGAGGGATGAGAGCAGCGTCTGATCACTGCCCTCACCCACAACCAGTGCTCAGCACAGACACTACTCCGCTACAGCAGCTGGTTTGATGGCATTATAAAACCCTTCCATGCTCATCAGTATCTGCATGCACAGATTAAAACAAGATAAAGGGAAAACTAAACACATAAACACAGATGAAGTGAATGAAAATAGTAAAGAACAATATGAAAAACAGACTGAATCTTAAATGCCACACAGACACATGTGTAGGTGGCTTCATTTGGGTGAAAGGTACATCGACCCTTTTTTTCCATGATGTCTGTCAGCTTCCCCGGTGCTAACAGGAAGACTTAAAAAATAAATGACTGAAGGCTCATCTGTGAGAGAGTGGTAGAAGTCCCCTGAGTCCTGTCCTGTCCAACTGCATGTGACATTGCAGCAGGCCAGAGGAGTCTTTAAGGGAAAATGGGGAGTGAGAATAGGGCTGGTGCTATTAAAGAGGTCTATGTGTGTGTGTGTGTGTGTGTGTGTGGGGGGGGGGGGGGGGGGGGGGGGTTGTGTGTACTTCTGTGCGTTTGTGTGTGTGTGTATGTGTGTGTGTGTATGTGCATGCATGAGGAGGGGGTAAAGTAGCAGTCACATCATTTCTGGTTTGCGCAACCTGCTACAAAGTTTGCAACTAAATGCTTGTCTTCCATCGAGCTGACAAGGGAGAAGTGGGGCGCTCACTGAACCATGGCCTGGCTGCCATGAAATGACAGGAATCATTGGCATACATTTCAAACAGCTCACACAATCCTATTAAAGTGCCACATCCACCGCTTTAAAACAGACAAGGAGGAATCCACTTTGATAGATAGAGACTAAAATGGCTTATTGATTTTTTTTCTCAACCTCTTCCTTTGTTAAGAACTTTGGGAAATTACACCAAACTTAAGCCTAAGGATTTTAAACAGTTGCAGTATTTAGGCTGTATAACATACTGGAAGTCACCAAAGCCATAATTCAGCTTTTCAAATATATTATTCCTTGTGTGGTTTGTATGAAAATTCAACCAGGCTGTGGCCATGTCAAGTACATCGAAAGCTTTTTTTAGTCTGTGAGCAAAGACAAAAATACACATTCCCTCCATGTGAAATGTAAATAAGCAACATTTCAGTGTTCCTGACACTAATTACTGCCTATGGTACTGTACAGTAATTGGGTGTAGGTCAAGCTGGGGTGCAAAGAACATATCGACAGTCCCACGTATTGACAGTATGCTTCCCTAATGATCTAATGCGCTAGCACCAGCAGCAGCTCCTTTTCCATAAACATGACCTTCTGTGAACCAAAAACAATGCCATTATTCTAAGAAAAATGTTACAGTGAACAGTTTTCCCATTCTTTCCAACACAAGTGTCCTCCTGATTGCTTCCTCAAAATAGGAAATATATAGCCGTGTCTTCCACCTATGCAGGATGTGAGGTAATGGCTTCATAAGCAAGTTAAAGACTTATTATTACTCAGGAGGAGCTGATAAAGAAAGGCTGGGTAGGAAGCATTCAGACAATGTGAGAAATGCATTTTGAAAGATCCGATATCCTTCTTGTGGGACTAACTGGATTAAGGTAAAAGAAGAGACTCTCCATGATGACAATGGGGTCTTATGATAATGATAATGATGATGAAGATGATAAGAGGAAGTTTAAAAGTGCCAAGAAACATGGATCATAGAAATGCTGCCATTCTGGCTCAAACACAAAATCGTTCATCCTTGCCTGTTTGATAAGTCTAAAGCCAAATGTGAAGTGCACTGTGGTAATTACTTAGCCCACCAGAAATACGTATGATATAGTCAAATTACTTTCTCCATCTCAAGATTGATTTTGTGAAGACATTGTCAAAAATACTTCTTAAAAGTACTTCCTTTAAAAGAAAACATAAATTGGAAAATCTCTGATGTAAAAGCAACAAGATCTTAATAATCTTGTCAAAAGACTTTGGAAGCCTGCACTGAATAAAGACCATGTTCTGGCCCATCAGTTTCATGTGGATTGCTCCATAAGGGGGTGAGCATGCAAGGGTGCGTTGACCGTGCACTGGACTGGTGGAAAAGTAAGCTTTTGGTGACTGGAGACAAGTGTGAATTAAAACACAATGATCCTCTACCACTTGCGTCATTTCATCTATCATACGATCCCTTTAATTGGGTACAGGAGTGGGGGGAGCACCGAATATCAGTTCTTAGCTACGAATGCTACTACAGCGATTGTCTCATTTCCATCTGACACAATGATGGAAATTGAATGTGAGCTTCAGGAAGATAAATGGGCACCAGGAGTGTTCACAGTCACACACTCACTTTCACTCTCTCCCTCCCTCCTTTCTCTCTCTCTCTCTCTCTCTCTCTCTCTCAGACACACACACACGCGCGCGCGCGCACACACACACATACATACACAATCTTTAAAGGCACAACAAACATCACCCTTGGGAGTTATGGCAGGTCCCAAGAGGACTCTTGGTTCATATAAATACCTTTTTGTTTTATTCTGTGTGAGACCGGGGACATTACTAAAACATACGAGATTAACATTTACTATAATACTGACGTGAAAAGCAGGATCCTAAAAATCCTCCTGAGGTTGCTTTTAATGAGTTTTTTTTTACTTTATTACCTTTGCATACATGCCAAAATCCCGCTAGAGCATATATAATACTTTGGGTTCAGCTTTTATATCTGTAATATATTTTATATTCACTTTTTTGTTTTAAAATCACCCTACAATTCAATCCTCTACCAAATGAGAAAAACACAAATAGGGAAGTCATTTCTAATTACGCCAATCATTATAATTTAAAATATATGTCGACCATTAAACATAGAAATATGGCTTTGTTAGACATCAATTTCAACAATCATATTAAGCTATTAAGACTGCATATCTGGAAGAAAATTATAACAAAAAGAACAAAAGAACTTACCAAAACCAAAACAAGCTACATTTATTTTTAAAAAATGTCCCAATACAACTACCGAGTCATTGATTTTTACATAGCTAGTTATATTTTAAATGGGTACATTCTGTCTTAAATAGATGCTTGTAAGTGGATTAGCGATTCTGACATTTATGAGTGAATATTAATGTATCATTAACAGCCTACTGAGTATCTGTCAAGTGTTGTGGGTGCACCCTCTTCACCAGTGACACAATTAAATTGGCAAAGGCATGATTTTCCACTTCCCCTACTTTTTTCATTTTCATTTCACAATTATCCAATAAGTTGTGCAAGGGCTGAAGTAATATGTTTTGTGGGTTCTCTCTCTCTCTCTCTCTCTCTCTCTAACATCTCAGAGGCCCATGCGGGCCCAGTGACAGGGTTCTGTCTCTCAGCCACACTTGACTGGGTCCTGCTGACACTCAACTGTCAAGCCGGCAGGCCTCAAACCACGGCCCTAACATGCTCTACAGCCTCACCCAATTAACTTGCTTTCACTTGACACCGCGGCAAAGAGCTTCATAATAGGTGGTCAAGGTGCAGCGTGTCTGCTTCAGCCCTCCGACGGCTCACACAAGGCCAGCGGGCTTAACTACCTCTCTGCACTCTCTCCTCCTCTCTTCTTGTCTCCCTCTCACCCATGCCTCTGAGGGCCTGGACATTCTCCCTCTTACCTTTGTGACATGAACTGAGCAGGCTGTTGGGTAACATGCTGTGTGCACTGTTGAGCCACACACCATAAACTGTGATGTATTTCAGGGTTATGTCCACTAATGTGTCCTCCATGTGGTATAGTACAGGTGCTTGAGAGGACATCATACTATGTCTAAAAAATTGCATGGAGCTGTAGGGTCACCTACATTGCCATTTGTATGTTTTTGTACAAACACTGTGTGTGTAAGTCTGTGCATTCATGTGCACGTATGGTACAGTGTCTCTCTCTCTCTCTCTCTTCCTCTCTCTCTCTATTACAGATTCAGTAAGTCAGAGACAAACACTGGTGGGAAGAGGAGAATGCCTGACCCCCGACAGCGCGGCAGGGCAGGAGTGTCTTGAAGCGTGTCAGGAGCGCTTCAGAGACCAGGCTCCACTTCCTCTCACTGTGTCCTTCCTATTTTTTCCCCAGTGCCCAGCACAAACTTTGAAAACATCCACCTTAATAGGACCGCTTCCATAGGCGCCGCTCTCCCAGCTATCAAACTGTGATCCGAGGTGTCAACCTCAGTGGCTGACAGAGTGTCTCAGAACGTACAACAGTATTTTTCAACAGAAACCTCCTGCCTGCTAGGCTTGCCATTACAGTGCACTGTTGTGTTGGCTACTTTATTCCAGTCCAAAGAGCACGCTGATCCTGGTTGTGATGGACAAGACAGATAGATTAATTGTCAAGGTTTTTTTTTGCTATTATTCTCTCTCTCAAAATTGATCTGGAAGCTTTCATCAAATAATTTACCTACTAATCAGTGCAGCTGTTAGTTGATCTGGATTTCGCTGGATATCTTATTTCAAGGGTGAATGTAATTAACTGCAATCAGAGCAGGAGGTCATGCTAAATCAAGCCAAATATCTCTGCCCATGAAACAGCCTTAAATGCACACAAAAAAGAAAAGAGGTATTGATGCTGCCATTATGGAATTGTACATTGGAACACACACACACACACACACACACACACACACACACACACACACACACACACACACACACACACACACACACACACACACACACACACACACACACACACACACACTTACACACGTGCACACACAGTTGCCCGGGGGTGGGTTGACCCCCACCCGCTATCCTCCTACAGTGTCTGAAACAAAAACCACAGAAATAAACAGAGACTCCCCAGTCCCAGTGCTCCCCCATCCCCATCCATACACCCCTCAACCTGACAAAAAGTAATATCATTCCTAGCTGTCAGGCCCTGTGGCATCTGCAAACTTCCAGCAGTATTGATTGTGCTTGGTATTGACCATTCGCCAGATGTAGGCCAGTTGCATTGTAGTTACAGAGCATTTCATAAGCAATATTGTGGTAAGGAGAAATTAAACTTGCTCTTCAGAGACATCAAGATGATGTCCATCCTTTATGATGTTCATAACAGAGTGTGGAGCTGAGGTAGGTAGCTAAGAAATTGAGAGACCCACAAAAACACAGCGCCTCAGTTCTTGCCCCATTAGATACCCCCCCCCCCCACCCCCACCCCCCCCCCCCCCCCCCCCCCTCACTGGGGCTGCAGACAGATTGAGCAAGTGGGAAAGAAAACATCGGCCCACAACACAATGAGAGCCCGCTTCTCTGAGAGTAGGAATGTAAGTAGTGTTGTGTGCTACACATAGGCCAGCTTGACATAACTTGTCTACCCAGGGAGAGATTTTCATGACGGACTTGAACTAAATGGTAGCACGTCACTTGAGAGATTGGTGCCACACAGTGTAGGTCTAAACAGAACAGACATGGCCTAGTGTAGCAGCTCTCCCACAAGACACACAACAACAGCTTCTTGGAAATGTCCAGGAGCAAGGAATCCTCATTGGAGGGACCAGCCACACAGGGCTTTGTATTACTTCTCTGTTTTGATTTCTTCATCTTGTAGCACTACACCATTTTTATTTATTAATAGAGCACCCGGGCTAGATAGCACAGGCTTAAAGAAAACATGCCTGCTCTCCAAAGGCCTGCCAGGGTTGGGACTTTGTCAGATAAATTCACAACAACACAGTCAGTGGCAGATGCAGGTCTCAACATCGCCTCAACCACTTTTTTTCTAAGGAGAAGCAGTCTATAGGCCAGTCAGGGGACTCTTTGGTCCTTGGTGACGTTTTGCAGAAGAACACCAGCATAGTAGCCGCTGGTGGTCTGGAACCTTGTGTTTTTCATGCTGCTCTTTCCTTCTTTCCATCTCCCTCTCTCCCCTTGCCAGCCAGAACCCGCAGGAATGGGAGACAGGGCCTCACAACATGGTTTGTCATTGAAATTGCATGAAACTCTGGCAGATTACCGGGTTTAGGGTGAGCACTCTTTTCAGATTCACTGCCCTGCAGCTACACATTGCAAACTCCAAAAGCACCAGCTGAGAGTTATTTTTTTCTGAACTCTCTTTCTCTTTCCCAGACTGCAGAGCTGTGATGACTCCTCTTCCTGAGGCCCTCTAACCATTATTGAGTAAAAACTCCAAAATAGGGCCTGGATGCTGGAATGGTTCCCAGTGGCAAGGCTGAGTGCTGCCACTGCCTGTACCTCACTCTCGCCTCCCCAACCCCTTTCTCTCCTTCTCTCTCCTTCTCTCTCTCTCTCTCTCTCTCTCTCTCTCTCTCTCTCTCTCTCTCTCTCTCTCTCTTTCTCTCTCTCTCTCTCTCTCTCTCACACACACACACACACACACACACACACACACATATGCACACACACACAAACAAACAAAACACCATCCTGCCCAAGGATACTTCTTTGGTTTAACAGCTCCAGAAGTCACCATCCACCTGCAGCAGGGTCATGTTTCAATGTTACATGTTGGTACAACATGTCCAGCCAGAGACACAAACACACTGTCACACTATAAATGTAACTCATTATAAGGTTGTTCAGTATGAGAAGCATCCTGTGGAAAACCTTAGGTACAATGTGCAATATGGATAAAACGAAAGGGAACCCATTTTTGCTTCACTGTATTTGCATTTGCAACTATTGTAGCAATTAAATCAGCATTTAAAAAAACACAGTAAATCCAATGTCCATGCAAAAAAGCATCACGGCCTATGATTTTACCACGAGGCCAAGGACAAAATTGTGGTTCTTAGTGCTCCATAGGCTTCCTTATTCCATAGTCAGCCTATGTGTTTCAGCCAATCAGTTAAATTCTTTACCTTGACTACTTCTAAGGCTATATTTCACACACACACTGCCATGATGGCGAAACCACCAAACAGGCTTCCTGAGACTCCAACCAGGGAAAGAATTCAGAGACAGGGACTCCTTTTTGTAACTCAATACTATACCATGGGCTAAAGGGAAAAGCCCTATTATTTATCTCAAGAGCTTGTGGCTTTAAATAGAGAGTGGGGAGCGGTGTGATGCGTGTGTGGTCCAAAATGTCCTGTGTGTTTAGGAGACCATTTATTCTGCAAATGCCAAGTGTTCTTTTACAAAGGCAAAACGTTCCTATAGACCAAGGTGACTCTTCTTTCAGCAATGTTCTCTCTCAAATACATCACTGGTTAAAAGTAAGCATGATGAATTACTCCCCAAAATATAAGTACATCACCCTCTGGACCTGGTGCTACTGCAACTGAGATGGTGAACCAGAGGAGCAGTGCAAAATGAGAAGGAGAAAATGAAATACAACAAATCAGTATTTTAATGCTGCTTGTCACCATGTAATGTCCTCCATTGGACAAAACGCTGACCCTGAAGAAACTGTAGAAGACTTCCAGAAATCCCCTACCACCACTACGTGTTCCATGGCCATTCCAAATGAAACACTTATAAATCTAGGGTGTCCACATCCATGGCGCTGCACTGAAGGACTCCCAGACCCAAACAAGCCCTGGAACCAGAATGTGGAGTATAAGATGTGTTTGGGAACACACACACACACACACACACACACACCCCAGGCAAGGAAAGATCGACTTATAGAATTTTTTAAAAGCTTCCATAGCGCTTCTGCTGTGTTTTGTGAATTTCATGAAATTTTACACTCTGTTATGTGAACAGCATCTCAATATGCCACATCTTGGGAAAGGGTCTTGGTTACAGTTTTGATTTAATCTACTTTTCCCCCAAAAAAGTAAAAAATATATGTACACCCACATCCACCAGATGAAAAATAACCACTTGCTGCTAGACCCTCTCACACTGTGTCGGTACAGGGTGAAGTCGTGACACAGTTTGTATTTCTATCCTCTGACACAACCAGGAGTTCCACTGTCTTCCTCAGCTCATGTGCTTGTTGGGTTGTTTGTTGGGTTGTTTGTTTGTTTGTTGTTTTGCTTGTATGTTTAGTGTAGACCACAAACAGGAGGAGCCCAGGAGAGGAACAGGGATTTGTGTAAACAATTGAGCAGCAAAGGGGCTGATAGACAGGGGGGTGTGAGAGAGCCAGTGCTAAAGGTTAGGCAAGCGCCGGGCTCCAGGGTGAGAGGGGCGGTGGAGTTGGCCGACAGAGGGCCACAAATGCTGTTCCTGTTCTCCCACCCGCAGCTCGTCGACAAGGTTCCAGCGCTGGCTCTGAAGCCGAGGCAGTGTGGCGGGGGTGGGGGGTGGTTGAGGTGGCCAGGGAGCTGCAGCGGCAGGAAATAACTCTGCCTCACTGTCAAAGGCCAGCCTGTTTCTCAGAGCGACTGCTCTCGCCACCACCTCTGGGACATATTACCATCCTCTGCTCTCCAGCCACCCCCAGCTCCAACCACCTACACTCCTCCACCAGATCTCTCTCTGTCTTTCCAGCTCTCTCTCTCTCTTTCTTGCTCACTCACTCCTGTGCACTTTTTTTCCTCTGGTATGTGGCCTCTAGAGCCCGCCGTGGTTGCTGGGTCGAAGCTGTCCCCGCGTTGTGTTGCTGGGTTTGGGCCTGGGCCCAGGTTTGATTGAATCAAGCTGGATATTTTTCTTTTTCCCAACTGTGTGAGGGTGGGAGACAGAAACACACTCTCAGAATCTCTTGAGCCAAAGCTACACTATGGCAGTGACACACACTGTTCCAGTCTAGTCACATACACACAACCCACCCATCCACGCTCCCCTCTCACACAGACACACACAAAAACACAATATTTCTCTTTTGCTCTCTCACACTCACTTTCCCTCCCTCATCAGGCCTTTTTTTCAAAGAAAATAAAAGATCATGTGCAGAGTGAGGAGAGGCATAAGTAGAGGCTGGAGAAAAACATATAAATCTAAATTAGGACAGAGTATGTGAGGAGAGGACTCCAGGCCTTAACACATGCATGCTCAACTAAGTCAATAAAGCCATAGGGGTCAATGCAGGTAAATCCGATCTGCAGGCCACAGTTACTCTTTGCCATTAAACCATTTGATTACTGCTGAAGTTATAATGCTCCAGACACATTGTTTAATCAACCTGCACTGTGTGTGACGTGGCCAGTTTCATATCTCTTCATGATGGCCTCATCCAGTTTGACACTGTGTAGATGTTGAGGTCAATCCTACCAACAACGCATTTTTTAATTGGACACTAATTCCTTCTAATTACTGTGTGCACACAGATAAGCGCTGAGTGTGTTACAGGGGAAAGGGAGGGGAGGGTGAGAGTAAAATAGTGGTGAGGTCCATCTTTTTCAGACAGCAACATATGTGCAGTCTGCACCCCATTTGGGAGTCCCTGGATGATGACATCATGGCATTGTAAGTGGGAGGTAAAGCAGAGAACAATAATAATTCATTCTCATCAGCCCATTACAAAGTCCATTGATCTTCCTTTCCACCTACTGACAGGCAAATTTGGAAATAAACAACTGAGCCTAACACACAAACACACACACACACACAGAAAGAGAGTAAGAGATGGAGAGAAAAAAAGAGAGAGACAGAGAGAGAGATGCATGTGGAAAAACACACACATAAATGCACATAAGCACACACTGATATGAATAAGCCATGACATACTCAGCTGCCCACACAAGAACACATTCAGCTGATATGTTCTACAAACATGAACACACACACACATACACATACACATAAATACAATGAGACAAATAGAAACTCTAGTATAGTGTTCTAGTATAGATACATACAAACATCAAACAATAATAGCTTTTGTACTGAGATGCACCCTCGGCCAAAGAACGTACATGTAGGAACTTCCGGACATGGTTAAGAGTGTACATTTATAATGAAGGTCCACATGTTTAAATGTGTGTGAGCTGTGAGATAAGCTGCACTGGGAAGGCTGCCCTATTGTCTGTTTCTTGCTCAGGAGGCCTTAAACCAATTTGCACACCAATTCCTTCCACCTCTTCACTGCCATGATGTTTAAATTTAAGAGGGAGGAGATTGGAGCAAAGAGAGAGTGCAAGAGAGAGAGAGAGAGACAGAGAGAGAGAGAGGCAAAGAGAGAGAGAGAGAGAGAGAGAGAGAGAGAGATGAGAAGGAAGAGAGAGCAAGAGAGGGGGAGAGAGAGAGTTTCCTGAACATAGTAGAAAATTATTTTCTCTGGACAGTTTTAAGAGTCTACATCCTGTGCTGGAGTTCTCTAATCATCACCAGTGCAATTTACAATCAGAACACACAGCGAGCCGATGGAGGCCAGCTCATCTGTTGACTTTGGCTGCGGCTCCCCGTCTCGCTGTGTGCAGCTGCCATTTGAGACTGGGTGACTCGGCACAGGGCCTGACACGGGTGGGGTGCTGCTCTGGGCCTGGAGCGACCACAGGAACACACACACACACACACACACACACAAAAGAAAATAAAAATGAGCACACACAGGATGAATACAAAGTGAAAAAGATATAGATGGTTGTGAGACTGTGTGTGTGTGTGTGTGTGTGTGTGTGTGTGTGTGTGTGTGTGTGTGTGTGTGTGTGTGTGTGTGTGTGTGTGTGTGTGTGTGTACATATGTGTGTGTGTGTGTGTGTGTGTGTGTGTGTGTGTGTGTGTGTGTGTGTGCGCGCGTGTGTTTGCATATGGTTGTACTTCTGCACAGACATCCCCACACCCTATGAACATGTAAGAGGAGGCACACATAACCCAGCACAGAGGAGAAATATGTAGGACCTACACAAGCCTCAGTAATATACAGTACACTACATTAAGTGAACATCTGCACACACAAACTTGCTCACATGTGGCTGCTACCTCTTAGGCTTTGCGGTCCTTCAGTAAGGCCTCTCAGTTTCAGACATCCAGTCAGCAATTTACTCCTCTCTCTCTCTCTCTCTCTCTCTCTCTCTCTCTCTCTCTCTCTCTCTCTCTCTCTCTCTCTCTCTCTCTCTCTCTCTCTCTTTCTGTGTGCATGTGTTTGTGTGTGTGTGTGTGTGTGTGTGTGTGTGTGTGTGTGTGTGTGTGTGTGTGTGTGTGTGTGTGTGTGTGTGAGAGAGAGAGAGAGAGAAGAGAGAGGGGGCGCGAGAGAGAGGGAGGGAGACATGCTATCTCCCACCCATGGTTCCCTGCAGGGCTGGGATGAACAGAGCTCAGTGTGTGTCTGCCCAGTCTATCCTGTCCCCACCAATGTGCTTCTGATTAGGTGGCTTAATTGCAGCTGTAAAAACAATGTTGATATAAGCCTCCAAATTGCACAGTGTGTCAGATACTATTAGCCAACCTTGGACGCCAGCCATTGTTATCCAACTCTTCCCAATGACTCTACCTCCTCCCACAACCTCCGTCTCCTGCACCACCATATTTTCATTCCCCTCAAGTCGCAAAGCTGCTGGACACATTTATTTTAAGAGGCCGAATACCCCGCAAATAAACAGCACTGGCACGCACTTTCCACAGGCGGGATGGACAGTGTTTTCTCTCCCTCTCTCTCCTTCTCAATCTCCATCTCACTCCCTCCTACCCACAGACAGGAAAGGGGCAAAGGAAAGGAAACGTGGTGGAATGTTCACACATTGGTTTTACACGCACACACACACACACACACACACACACACACACACACAAACACAAACACCTAGTTTAAAAATTCTGTCTTGAACTAAGCAGGTGTGAATTTCAGTTCATAAGCTTTTTTTTTAACACAACTGCTGTCTTTTCTGACCAAAACATCAATACAAAATGTTCTGGAATGGACACACAGATGACACACACAATGAGACACAGTCATGGTCAGTCACAAACTGATGTGATATAGTAGGCTGCACTGGCAGGTGAGCTGACAGCATCTGACTGCAGTCACTGAGGGGAAAAGAGCTGAGAAAAGGTCAGATGTGTGTGGTACATTCTGGAGTGGTACAGACTGGGTGGTCCAGCTGAAGTGGCAGCTCTAAGGCCGTCCAACTCCTCTGTCTCTCTTTGCCTCTGTCTCTCTGTCTCTGTCTTTTTCTCTGTCTTTTACTCTCTCTCTGTCTCTCTCTCTCTCCATTCCACTCTGTCTCTCTCTCCCTTTTTTCTCTCCTCCTGGCTGGGGGAGTGTCAAAGCGTCGTGGGTGAGAGCAGGGGGACATTCATCAGGCTCACTTACAGCTCATCAGCCACGCAGAACAGCCCAAGACAAAGTTTCACTCTGGATGTGAGGAGAGACACGCAGGCACACCGCCAAACTCGCCGCTAAATGGCCTCTAATAGCTCGCACAGACGCCTCCACTGACGGCCTGTGTGTCGCTCCCATAGCCCTAATAACACGCCTCCCCACACAAACCCAAACTTGCATGCCTTGGTGAGGTTAAGGGGTGGGGTGGGAGGTTACTGCTGTGGAACACAGCACCTCTTGTGGCTCCCCATCTCCCTTTATCGATTTCAGAGGGCCTTGTACAGCCACCCCATCTCCTCGGCCTGAAAGCACGTGCATGTCGCTAGGTGAATGTAATCTGCCATCAGCCTTAATAATTCATGCCTTTATTCAAAGCAATCAGGTCCTCACAAGACAATGCACTCCCTTTGGCCCATGAGCGTGGCCTCTTTTTGTCCCATGCCTTAAAGGTACTGATAAAAGCTTTTAAAGAGCAAGAGAGGCCCAGGCCACAGGAAGTGCATACATTCCCCATGGACTCACATGTCTCCTGTTGCAACCAGGCCCTTCAAAATGGCATCCATGTCAGGATGGTGGCGGAACACATTTGAAGTGCACCAGAAAAAAAAGGGAAGAATAGAAAAGAACAGGCAGCAGAGTTATAGAAGAGAAAGGGGGGGGGTGTTCTGGAATTCAGGAGACTTTGTCCAAACAGGAAAAGAGTAGTTAATAGCATCACCACCCTTTTCCCTTTGTGACTCAAGCAGGACCAGCCCCAAGCCAGCAAACACCACATGACACACTATACACACTCTCACCACACAGGCTAACTGCAAAAGGAAATTACAAAACCAGGGATATGCTCTTTGATTTTCGTTTGACAGTACATATTTCCTGTGAGGTGGTTACGCGGCAGCCTATTGCCACACTATTATCAATGCCACACAAGCCAAAACATCTCCACTAGTCTCACTTCACACTGGCAAACAGATGCCTTAGACTAAAGTGAGAGGCTAATTTTACAGCAGTGTACCTTCAGTAAGCTTCCCCTCTTATCTGGACACTCCAAAACCAATTAGCACAGTAGCACTACCCCCTTGGCCAATGCTTTTGGGAGTCAGGATGCTGGAGGTCACAGAGCTGCCTGTGTGTCAGCATAGGACACAGACAGGAAGAGATAGTGAGCCAAAGAAGTGGAGAAAAAGGTTGATGAAAGGTGTTTATTTGTACTGTATGTGTATGTGTGTGTGTGTGTGTGTGTGTGTGTGTGTGTGTGTGTGTGTGTGTGTGTGTGTGTGTGTGTGTGTGTGTGTGTGTGTGTGTGTGTGTGTGTGCGTGTCCATGTGTGTGTGCATGCGTGTATGTGTGTGTGAGTGTGTGTACGACAGAAAAAAGAGAGAATGAGAAAGAGAAAGAGGTGAAAAGGGGAGGGAGAGAGGGAGCTAAGGGGGCATTGTAAGAACAATGTGACACTTGGCCGCCCTGTTATCACATTTGCCTCCTGCCAGTTCTTCCCCAGGGAAGCCCAGCCACTGTTGCGATCTCTGTGTCCCGCAGCCTCTGGCGCGTGTTTCACAAAGAGGTTACAACACACATACAGACAGAAACAGAGACACAGACACAGACACAGACACAGACACACACACACACACACACACACACACACACACACACACACACACACACACACACACACACACACACACACATACACGTGCACCTGCACCCATGCAGCCAGCAGAGAAAACCCCCACAGCACTACACCGTCAAGGAATCATTTCAACTCAAACTGGTCCTGCTGCATCCCCAAATATATATGGAACATGAGGCACAGTGAGGTTAAATGTAAGGGGTCTATCTATTTTGTTCCTCTCTTGATGAGGTGCCTCAACCATTTCTTCTGCTCTAGGTTGTACCAGTGTACCAAATGTACCAGTTGTTTTGGCATTGCTAACTGGTTCTGTCTACAGGGAAGCTCTTGATTATAAATAACAGTCAAAATGCATTGAGAAGCAATCCACACACTAAAATGCTTGTTGAAAGCATGGGCTGATTTGAATATCAAAGGCACATATTCTACTAATTTGCATCACACTTGGAGGATGCAGTCTTCGGAAGAGATTATCTAGCAGTTTATTTCAAAAACATAATGGACACCAATGCATATTACACAGTCATGTGAAATACAAAAGATTGTCATACATTTGGCTTCATTTCATTTTATACATCACAGCAAGTCCACCTTGCATCGAGTTTACAACCAATGCAGCACTTGCAGAAGATGTGGGAGAACTAAAAAGTGAAAACTCCATTTTATCTTCTCCACCATGTCTGAGGGAAACATAACCTCAAATAGAGATATGCTAATGATGTCAACGTTATGACCTTAAAATGACAAAACTGCTTCCTGCATCTCCGCTCCTCTCTTGTTTCCCTTGCTTGAAATCAGAAGCTTGCATATTCATGGTCTGCTCCAACCGAAGGCATGTCACTAAGATTGCCATTCAATCCAGAATGGGGTGGAGGTGAATTGCTGATGGGAGGACAGCATCATTACTTTGTCATGACTGACAGAACATGCTGACCAACAGGACATGCTGAGATGCCTACGCAGAGGTCACTATCACCTTTTGACACAAATACACGTGAACACACCTACAAATACACTATCACCACCACACATTTAGTCACACATCCACGAATACATAGTCACTACCATAATAGTGAGAGTTTCAGCAAGCTAATGTCTACATAGCTAATAGCCAAAATGGTTTCTTAAGATGTTTTATTAAGAGATTGTGTTTGGAGTGTTTTGAAAGTTTTTTTGTTTTCAGCATATTGAGGGTGATGAGCAAAGTTAACAGAATGGTGGAATTCAGTGGAATGTTACTATTTACCTGTGCTTTAGTCCTTACAATGTCAACCTTCTATTTGCAGTTGATATCTGGTGATAAATAAGTGGGTCTTTTACTTTGATGCTTTTTTACATAGACTTGGGATGGAATCGGGAAATTACCTTGGGTCGGAGTCGAACCCAAGTCCCCAGATATATGGTATAGGCACAGCGGCCCCTGTCCCTTCTACTTTATTAGCAACCTTGCTGTCTGCTGCCTTAATCGCCAGAGGCATGTACAAGTACACCATTGACAAGCCCACCCACTAACTGTGATTTTTCTGGAGTTTTCCCAGCTGTGTTCACACATGAGAATCCCCAGCAATATTCTGGCATTTTGACTAGTTCTATAGCAAGAAAAACTGCAAAACAACATTTCTCGAGGTTTCCTTTCACAAAGACAGCACCTCTGGGAAAATGACAAAAAATCACTGAGTCCAGGCCAAATCTAAAAGGTGCTCAGATGATAAAGAAAATGGGTTAATGTTTCTGACACACTACACTTTATTCTACAAGAGCAAAGGATGGAAGACAATCTCTCACCACTACTGCCCCTTATTATAAATATATATTGTATATCTGTGTAGTATGTTTTTTTTTTTATTAATAGAGAATAATGTGTTTGTATATAGAATAATGACACAGCAATACAACAGACAGAACATCTGTTTGATATCGCATGGGAATGACACAAAAACCCAAAAAGGTGCTCTTCCTACATGCACAAGTACTGTGTGTTCTTTGTAAAGAAAAAAGAATTTAAAGTTAAAGTGAGTTGTTAAATTTGGTACAGCAGCCAAATGAAAAATAAAAGTTTGATTTATTTAACAGTCAAGTCACATTTAGAGAAACTCAGCTCTTACATTGGTGATGTGTATATGGGAATGCATAGCAACTGATGGCAAAAGCACACAAAGCTGTTGACATTTATTTGACTTGCACTCCAAGTTCATTTGCTAAAATGCGAACAAACTCTAGCCAATTAAGTATCCTCATTTCCACCCCCTTATACAAAGTAATTTCATCCACAGGTAGTGTTAAATGATAGCATATGCAAGCTATTTACTGTTTGTATAGGCCTACTTCAATATTGCTCTCCCGTTGTCTAAAACATGATTCTCTTCAAATTTTCAGTGAATATTGATGAGGAGCTTTTGAAGAGGTAAACAGCTGTACCAAACGTGATGTGGTTGTAGAAAGCCACACACACAGACACACACATACACACACACTTAAATATATGTTTAGACACTTGATTTGACACAACTTCAAAACAAATACATTCACCGGCCTGCTTCATTCTATTTATGGTTCATGGCATAATTTGAAAGTGTAGTGTTGTGGCAGTAATACCTTAATTTAGGCACACAAGCTATTTACTGAAATGGAGAACACTTCCTACAGAGGGTGTGCAGAATGGCAAGACTCTGGTGGAAAGCTTAAGACATCGGGTAATAGGGGGCAAGGCACTAACACATAAGGAAACTATACAGGGAGATGCACATAACACAGAGATTCGTAACCACTGACAGAAGGTGCTCATATTTACCAATAAATTCTACAAATATAGATTCTCTACTTGCACAGAATTATGGGGTCAACTCACCTAACCTAGGACTCATCTACAAAACACAGAACACACACCTTGGCATTACGTTATTTTGGTTCTGGATGGATTAGTGGTTAAGAAATGCATTAATAGGAAAATTAGAGAAAACAGCATCTGGGTTGGATTTGACATACTCACCTTATTTATAACGTAACATTTCTGACACTGGCTTTTTTGCCATAACATGCCTCACATTCAAATAAGATGCTGAGCTTCTGTATGAAACAGCTTCCCCTTAGTGAAAAAGACTTAGACCTAGGCAGTTTTATGTGAATAACTGTATGCAATGAAATAATAAATAAAGTATGTGCGGCATAACAAAAAAAAAACCTCTGCAATCTGAGAGGGACAAGAATATGAACTACTGCACAAATATCAACTATTCTGTTTTTTTTTTGTTTTTGTTTTTTTTTTTCGTTTTTTGGTGAAGTTGATCTACACAGCCAATTCATATTTGCCCTTCACTTTTGTTTGTGCCTCAGTTGTAGTTTTAGTTGCAGCACCAAGGAATGCACAGTTGTAATGGAGCACTGTCTGTCAATGTTTTAGGCATGCCAAATACAACAGAATAACCAGTTGTACACCCTGGTATATTCAACACATTATGGAATAGAAAAAAAAACATTAAAAGGACATCAAGTAAAAACAGCAGCGCCCAAATTACAGCAATATGGCCCATATACTGCTGATATGAAACATAAATTAGTGCTGTGATGTACAAATTAAAGATATGGATAAAAGAAAGATGAATACATATCCCAACAGTTGAAGGACTCCCTTTGACAGTAAAATATTTGGGCTGATGTTTGTAACGTCTGTTTGTTTGTCTGTAACACATATCCTCCCACACTACATACATATTTAGGAGATTTATGCCTATTGTTTAGGGACAATTAAATTTCAAAATGAGTAAAATCTAAATCCAAGGAAAAAGTATCACTCTAAATGAAGAAACTCTATGGATATTGATCACATATGCCAACTATAGGACTGAGGCAGTTAACCTCAATATCCAAGTGATCACAAAAATGATATTTAAATTTAAATGTTTTCCCAGCTGATTGGTTTGGTTGTTATGTTCCTCAATTACTACACAAATACAACTAAAAGACACATTACGTTTTTTGTTATTGTTGTATTGTATCGCAGAGACAGTATTTATTCTGCATTTACTCATGCAGTTAGATGGACAAGTGCACTATAGACACTGAAATAAAAGAATCAGATAGGGAAAAAAACATCCCATTTAGTTTGTTAGTTTAAACTTTTCCCCCGCAGGTCGCAGTATTTATACGGAAACGCTTATCATTTAGTCTCTGTAACGGATCAAGATGTCAAGCTCCGCAGAGACTCTAAGCATAGCTATTAGGGGCTAAAGAGCATTTTTAGAGCCTCAGGATCTGAGCGTGGAAAGAGATGATTTGCAAATGTCGAAATATCTTTAATTGACCTGGATATATAGCCTAAGTGCTGTAACCATTTAAAATCAATACTCATGCTGTTTACTGTATGTGTCTAAAAAACAAACACATGCACACCCCTGCATACATTACAAATATCAACAAGAGAGAAGAAAGTGGACTGAAAATATGAAGGATGATCCTTCACTCAAAGCCCTTGAGCCATGCAACAGCTGTAAAAGCTCAGCTGTGATTATTTGAGATACATATATTTGTTTTTAGTTTTTAATTGCTTATTTGCCTGTTTTTGTTGCACAGCTCACCTACCACACATATAAGAGTCTACCTTGTTAAAACTTTTCAGTATATCAAGTCAAACGGTAAATCTTTACATGTTTGACAATTATAGCTCTCAGCACTGGTCAATTGTTCTCTGTGGAATCCTCCCCTGGCATTTCAGCTGCCGTGTGTTTTGTATCATGCACATCTCTGTGATGTGCACTTGTATCCCCTCTGGTTGAATGGATTTTGATGCAGGACTAAAGCAGACCTGTTTTAATAATGACTCCAGGCTAACCTGACACTCCACCACCTCTGGCCGTCCCAGCGGTCCTCGTCATGTCCAAGTGCCTTGTGGGTAATGGTGAGGTGAGGCCCTCCCTGGTGGCTGTAGGCCATGACAGCTCGACGCGCTCTTTGACCTAAAGGAAGAGAAAACAACATCAATGGTAATTCCCCTTCAAACACATTAAGTGGGATGAACCCGGTCCCTGGGAGCCCCACTGAGTGGACTTGCATTGATCGCCAGACCCAGAAATCCATGAATAAATTTAGCACTAATTGATTTTTTTTCCACAGCAAATAAATCTCTAATTCTGTGTGGAGGCAATGAATGTCTAAGATGGAAAACTGCTTTCCTTCATCTGAAATTAAGGGGAAATAGTATTTGAAAACTTTCAAAAAAAAAAAAGCCATCAGAAAGTATGCTTCAACATTATCTGTGTCACCTTGTACTGTCTGGCCACTGTGCCATTTTCACAGGAACACATAAGCTTCATCATACTAAGACTTGTCAAGAGTCAATACAGTCCAGCTCTAGCCCTGTTGCAAAGCAAACAAACAAAGAGAATTCATTGTATTGGGCTGCTGAGCAACAACCCCAGAAATTAACCCATTAGATCCTAAGGATTTCAGCTATCTTTTAATTGCTTTCAATGGGGATTGAAGTAATGGTTAGAGAGAAATAGTGTCACATCTGCATTACAAGAGCTTTCCCTATTCCTTGGCTTCTGTGTTGTAGTAATGATGTCAATATGAGAGGGAATGAAATCCATTAAATTTCGTGTGTGCCACATCTTTCAGCACCCAGCTTCATTCATTCATTGATTCATCCATTCACAAAGAAAGAAAGAAAGAAAGAAAGAAAGAAAGAAAGAAAGAAAGAAAGAAAGAAAGAAAGAAAGAAAGAGAGAAAGAAAGAAAGAAAGAAAGAAAGAAAGAAAGAAAGAAAGAAAGAAAGAAAGAAAGAAAGAAAGAAAGAAAGAAAGAAAGAAGGAAAGAAAGAAAGAAATGTATATCTCAAAATTCAGTTTCATTTGACATTAAATGTTCTATCATTTTAACTGCCACTTTAAATTATTTATTCATCATTAACAAAAAACACAAATTGTATTACTATTGTACAAAAATCTTTGAGTTTCACTGGTCCCACTGGTTTCACTGGGACAATACACACATTTTTATTTGCCTAATTTAAACGATGTTGAAAATATTAAAGGGCAAGTGAAAACTGGATATTTTACTGAAATCAACCCCTCAAATATATCACTCGGTCACTCACAGAAACCTCACACAACGTATACCTTTGTATTCGGAGTAGTCTAAGTAATTGTACACAGATTTTAGCGTCAATTCGTTTATTTATTTATTTTGCCATTCTGAAGACTGCATCGGATTGTTTCATTTGTAGTCTACATGTTTGCAGAGACATATGAATGCCTCTACCTCTGGGTTGCAGCCTTCCCCGAGTACAGGACTCCTAAAGGACGCCTTGCAGGACCTCCGGCAGCTAAACCACGGTAGAGAAGGATTTAAGTATCATACTGCCACCTATTGGTTGAAGGCTTTCACAACAATATACAAGCGAGACATCGTTGAGAATGGCTGTTAAAAGTTGGATAGTGTCAAATTCGTGAGCAGTTCAACACCTATGAATTTATCATTTCAGTGGTTTCCTCTTCACATTGCTCAATGTAACAATAAAACTCATTAATGTTAATGGGGTCAAGTGGTAAGGCAGCACAGTTCTCTGCAATATATGGCAGACGCAGCGTGCACTGACAGGGTTTTGAAAGCAAGGTTTGTTTGTTTGTTGTTGAGTGAAAAAAAAAAACACAAATTGGTGTCATAACACCAGTTATGTTGCCAGAATTTCCGCATCGTACAGTGGAAATGTAAAGGTTACCTCCTCCATGTTGATATGATGTCAAGGGAATCATCTTCCGTTAACTGCGTCACTATGAGATTAAACTGCCTAGTCCTTTAACGCGAATCCATTGCGAAGGCCAAAGAAGTTATAAAGAAAACTAGATTATTTTTTTATTTTTTGCTGGTTTACTTTAATATTGTGAAATTGTTATTCTTTTATGTATTATCTGAAAATGATGAGAAATAAAAAAAAAAACACTAAACTATAGGCTAGTGCAAACTTAAGTGCGCATGCTTAGCAATAACAGCTAATAAAAAACGTTTTTACTAACTAACTAGTTTATGATGAGTAAAAACATGAAGGCATATAGTTGGATCTTCGCTCTATTGAATATTTTTTGGAAACGAACAAAATGCAATTTTTTTTTTTTTTTTTTTTTTTTCAGATAAAACAAGTTAGTCTAACTTATAACTGCAGGTAGGCTATAGGCTCATAAGGCATTAATGGTGTCGAAATTAAAACTTGCATTAAAGAACATAATATAGTTGGATTGTTGCCTCCGCCTTGCCAATGCGCAATCACCTGTAGCCTGCTACCTGCACCCCTTTGAAGTAGCCTATCGATTTGACGATATCAAAATCTCATGAAACGATTAAATATAGCCTTTATCACGGCAATAATTACATCACAGTTATTTGACAGTATTAATTTAGGTTTATTTCTACATATTTTTAGCAGTGGTTTGGTTTTGCATATGAGCCTACGACACTGGACATTTGCAGTTGTATTTAATAATTTAGACTTCACTATTACAAGTAAATAGAAATAGATATATGCTCATACGATGAGTAATGGCACTTCGTCTATTAAAGAAAGAAAGAAATCTCAATTGTTTTACTTTATGTAGGCTAGGTACTGATTACATGTGGTCATGATGAACCTGTTTCTGAAAGTCCACTTTTGCATCAGCCCAAACCGAAGTGTTGAGTCTGTGCAAGTGCACTTCTACACAAGTGCCAAAGAAACTTTACAAGATTCCGTTTAAAACATGGCAGATAGGAAATGCTATCATTCTTGCGTAATTGTACCTTACTGTCATGTCGAGCTGAAGTAAACTTGCCTGCCATAGAGAAAAACTTGAGCTTTTAAGCACTAAGGAATGCAGCCGTGAACAAAGTATCAACAAAAGGATAGAGGCAAAATTCCTGTTCGAAATTATTACATAATTGCAATGAAGCCCCTTGTTAGTTTCAGCGCCCTAACAAAAGTTAGAGATTCTGTGATGTGGTGATGAGCACATGGACAATGTGCTGTGTTCTTTTTGCCTCTTCTGACCACTGAAGCTGAAACCGGACCACATATTTGCACAACATTCATTAATTCACACCCTCATCCGTGATCACACTGAGACTTTTGTTATCGCGATACAGCGAAATTGTCGATACGTCGACATTCCTATAGTCTGAAGGAGGTCACTTCAATCTTTCCAGAATTTCTGCAAACAACTATTTAACTTTGTTTATTTTTTAATAACAACAGAAATGGACTACAGATGAAAAAATGCAAACGTGCATTGATTTATTAATTGCAAACCAACAAATAGCCTTTTAACAGCCTAATAATTATGTTACATGTGTAAACAGCCCTTTGTGTGTGTGTGTGTGTGCGCGCGTGCGCGCGTGCGTGTGTGTGCGTGTGTGTGTGTTATAGACAGTCCTTTAATATAGACAGAGCAAAATAATCAGTATATTTTCCCAATATTGTGAAAATAGCTTCAACATTTTGACAACGTTAGTATGATTCATAGTCTTAAACATCTTCTAACAAACTATACAAGAAAAGGGAAGATGACATCATCATCATCACCATCATCACCACATCACCATCCCACAAGCATTTGCACGGCGAGAGCCCTTTGATGATGGAGACACAGTGGTGAGTGGGGGCGGAGGGGTCTGTGTTCAGGCAGATGTGCCTCAGTGTCACTCCACATCCCGAAACGAATGAATCACACAACAGATGTTTAACGTCAGAGCCAGGCTGTCACGCCCATATATATATATATATATATATATATATATATATGGTCACGCCAGCCAAACGCACCCGTGTGCAGCCTATACTGCAATTTATTACCACTAAACCCATCAGGGAGATGAGGGGTCAGGACCAAGCGCTTCACCTCAATGTGACTTTGACAATGGAAGTGGACAGAGTAATTCTCACCCAGCTAGAAATGTGAAACATGAGCTGGGATACAGTTACTGAAATGTTGCATTTTAAGAAGGGGGGTTTGTGGCAAGACACAGAAAGTGAAATAGGGAAGACATTTGTGTGTAGGTTATCAAATGCACCTTCAAATGTCAGTACAATCATGATATCAAAATGAAAGAAAGCTGTTGGGATTTCTGTGGTTGTTTTTGTTTGGGTTTTACAAACCATCATGTTGACCAAACTAGCAGTCCAAAAGATGTTAGGCCCTTTGATACCCACCACACTCGCTGTAATGTTGTGACTTTCTCGGTCTTCCTCATAATGTTTTCTTTTTATTGCGGGTTGTTTCATGTCAGTGTAATGATATTTTGTCAATACGTGCTGCAGTATGGCCAGCCGGCTTCTGTTGGTCCTTCTTGTGTGATGTAATTTTTATCACCCAGCCAGCGTGTGCTGTTCTTTTGCTTTTTGTCCACTTTTTAGTGGAGAGGATTGCATCAGTATTGGCCAGCGTAGTACAATTAAGAAAGTATACTTTTTCCAAAGATGGCTTTAAACTGTGCGGCAGAGGTATGCGCTTTAACAAAGTTGCTGGATGTCTGAGAATATTCTTCAGGCCCTTTCCCCCCTTTTGGAGAGACCCAAGAAGATAAAAGGAAACACTCGAGTGGATTAAAGTACTCAGAATGTATCAACATCAAACCACCAGAGTTTTTGCCCTCTACATTTTTCAACCACAGTCAATAGATCTAAATATTTTACTGTGCCCTGGCCGATTTATTGTTTGATGTTTAAAAACTCATGTGGAATGAAAGAAAATTCATTAAAGCGAAGCCCCCGAATGAGGTGCGATCAGCTTTGAAAGTCGAGTTTAACTGGGATATTGATCATTCTCTTTCTTCTGTGACAAAGGCCACCAGGGAGGCCGCTGGTGTCGGAGTAGAAAGGCATGCTGCCAATAACCCCAGACAACAATGCACGTAAGCGAGGTGGGGAATAGCATCCCTCCACTGGCACCTCCACCTCTCAGCAGCGAAAAAATCACCAAGGGAGAGAGGCCCGAGACATGCTACAAACACCCAGGCCTTTGTTGTTTGTCCGAATGAAGTGCTGTTAAGTGTATTACCCTGACTAAATTAAATGGCATCTGGGGTTAGTGTCTGAAACCTACCTGGGCATGAGGGAGGAGGTCTCGTTGATATCTCAGGCATATATTGATCTGCTTCAGAGCCTTGGTTTTGATTAATGCTCTATGCTGCAGCTGGATCCACATGTAAATGTCAGAAAGCAGGCCTGCAGAAGATCACGTGACATGCAAAGTCTCTCATCAACAACATTCATAGACGGCTCTCAGCTTATCACAGAGCTACATGTGAATTCGCCAGTTACATTATGGGCATGTCTTATTTGTTCTGTTTATGCTTTTTCTATGTTGGTACTAAATATATTTGCCTTGAATAGAAAAAATATGACCAATGGTAGGAAAATGTGTTTAAAAATAAGCAGAACAAGTCTCAGTGATCAAAAACCCTCATAATTGCACATCATGTTTTTGTGAGGCTGTGTAAGCCTGAGGATGATTTCTACATTATCTGTCTGTTGGCACAGCACAGAAAGTAATACTGAAGATCTCTACATATTGTGAAATATAAGAAATGTGTTATTAATTCTTATGTGTGACTCTACTGACATACTAATGGGACAACATCAACAACAATTTTATGGCCATTTTGTATTTATTTCCACAAACATAGTTGAGGAGATGTGTTTTGCATGAGAAAAGACAGTTTGAATGTAATTCCCCAGGTGGCTTTCTTTCTCTGTTGTTGTTTGGCTTTATTTGGCTGTGAATACATGTCAACTCAGCAACAACTTAAAACACATTTTGGACACAAGCAATACAAAAATAATGTGTTGTAATCCATTTTATTTTTTCCCCATTATTCTTTCTTTTTTTGTTATTTTCTTCTCATTGAGATTTGGTACCAGCTGGTTTACCATTGAGAATTCACAAGTTTGTGAGGGTGCCATAAGACCAAAATACAGCAAGAAATATTATGCTAGGAGGGACCACATGACAAACTTTTTTTTTTTTTTGCAAATATGTAGGACTACATTGATTTAATGAATGAATGAATGAATGAATATGTGTCATTATAGCTGTGAGAGACAGTTTTTTCTCATCAACAACAAAATAAGTTTTCCCACAATTTCTGCTTTTACTATGTGCAATATTTAATTAAGTATTACTTCTGTTTTCATAATTACTTCATGTTTTGAAATAAAATCTGTTATTTTAACCATAAAGCTCTCAGCTGTTGTACTGACAAAGGAAGCTATACGAGCTTTTGACTATCCTGTTGTGCTGTTGTGTGTATATTTATGTGTATGGGCATTGGTCAGATGTCTGATGTCTGAGCGCCTGCTGCTCCCTACTGCTCTCTGCTCTCACTGAACGCACCATCCTCCTGATAGCTCAGCCTGTCTTGCCCTTGTCCTCAAACCAACAGCCTCTCTCTCTCTCTCTCTCTCTCTCTCTCTCTCTCTCTCTCTCTCTCTCTCTCTCTCTCTTCTCTCTCTCTCTCTCTCTCTTCTCTCTCTCTCTCTCTCTCTCTCTCTCTCTCTCTCTCTCTCTCTCTCTCTCTCTCTCTCTCTCTCTCTCTCTCTCTCTCTCTCTCTCTCTTTCCTTTGTTAGCTCTTTTCCATTGCTTTTGACTTTCTTTGCACTGTAAGGCAGATTACCAACCAGGAGCTGTGGCCACCAGGTAGTCTGAGTGCTGTTGAAGTAAAAGACATAGGCTCACGACCCACACCTGCTGACCCAGTAAGAGCATTTAAAGTGAAGCAGCAGCACCACTGCCACCTGTTCGCTTTTCTTTTTCTATCTGTATTTCTCTGTCTTCCACCTAACCACACACACACACACACACACACACACACACACACACACACACACATATATATATATATATATATATATATATATATATATATATATATATATATATATATATATATATATATATATATATATTTCTGCTCATCTTCCTATGCTATCCTCTGCATCCTGCCCCAGTATTGCTGTCCCCTCATTTCCCCTTCTGCTGTTTCTCCTTTTTTATTTTCTACAAGTCATGTGCTCCTTTTGTCATTTTCTCGGCAAAGAATGGCAGGTCCAGGGAGCAGACCAGAACTGTCAGAGGGAGAAGTCATCCTGCACTGGGCATAATGTCATTCATGCTGCTCCTAGACGAGGGCTTTGCCAAATGTGTGTAAGGATTCTGCGGTGTCAAATTCAAAATGCGGGTCAACCATCAAGGGATCCATGGTTGTACTACAGGCTGGAATGTTGTCAGGACTGGATCAGTGTCATAAACCAAAACAAAAATGTTCAGATGTACTTGGCAGTGCAGGGCTGTGCAGAAATTGTGGTGCGTTGATACAGTGCGTGCTATCAAACATGTGAATGTCATTATGTTTTTGTGGAGGAGCATATGTTTTCCATGCCTTTGTTATTGGGGCAGAACTACAGTGTTGCTCTAAGCCATCAGCCATATTGTTAAAGTTACTCAGTTCCACGAAAAATCAAAGAATGTGCAATTTCGGGGTCATTTAGAATACTGTTCAGTATGTTCTCAGTAAATTGCCCAATATTACATTAAAATGAGCAGAGGACTATCAACCTTGCAAATTTAATCCACTGTTGTCAATGAGGCATTGGTTTTCTAGTAATTCAGCATGAATTTCACCTCCTGTCCCCCATGACCCTGTTGAAATGGATGACAGAACACGTTGCACTTGCCAGTTCACGTTTTACCATGAGCATATCTCCACAAACATGTCTATACTTTATTTTATGTCCTATGGCTGGTCTCTGGTCAACATGCCAAGTAGGCAGCAAGCTGTCGCAAGCGCAGCATGGGGGACCACACCAGAGGGGGGGCCCAGACAGGGTGTGTCCTTGCTTCTGAGTGACAGGATTGATGGGAGTCTGGCTCTTTAGCCACAGTGGGGGTGGTGCCCATCCGTGTGTGTGTATGTGTGTGTGTGTATGTACATAGTTTTGTATGCGTATACGTGATACTAGGATGAGAGTAGCTGTAGCCCTTCATATATATGCAGCATGTGGCTTTGCCCTCGTAGCCCTGTCAAGGTCTCTTCCTCCCCATGCTGCTCAGAGGGGCCCGTGACGGGTCATGGATGACACAGACGTGACAGCACAGCTGGCCGCCTAATGACAGAGGCTCTAACACCTGCCCGTCGTCCCCGGCAACATGACTTTAGCGGGAACAGACATGCTGGGCCGCTGAGGTGGGCAGATGTTCCGGAGGAGATGCGGAGGCAGCCTGCAGAGCTACAGGGACCCCTCTGTGTCTCCTCTGCTCTCCTATCCTGTAATTGAAAACCATGTAAAAGGTCACCCATGTAAGCTGTCCCCCTCTCACGCTTGAAAAGCAAAATGTCAACTGGACTCCACAAAGCTCCTTGATTTAGTTGTCAAGCCCATAATGAACTGCTGTGATTTGGTGCTTTGTACATGTAGAGACCATTCAAATCAAATATGTACATGTGTCTGTGTGTGCTAATGAGGTAGAGGCTCATCTGGCAGAGGCCTGAGGTCCAGCTCCCAGAGGGCGCGGCTGATCATGGGAAACAGCACCAAGACAATGTTATGACATTCAGGGGGGTGACGGCCAGGAGAGACAGTAATAATGTGAGACATGCAGAACGACATGGCCAGAGGAGCTCCAAGTGGTGCAGCACGGCACAGCCCATATCTGGGGCTTTTTACGGGAAGACAATCATGTCGCCCTCAGCCCAGGGTCTACTGTTGTGATGGTTGGAGCCTCCCGATCCAATTCCCCAAGGCCATGTCTGTTTGCGGTTATCGTAAAACAGAACCAGATCTCCTCCTGTCACACCCCATCATCTCGCCACAGCACAGCCCATAAGTCTGGACACCGACACATAGGGCAGTCCAATTCTACTGCCTCAAATCAGAAAGACAGACACAATAGGCTTCAAATACGATAGACATGGCTTGTGATCTCTTTCATAAAGGTTGGAGTATTGGACACTTGGCAGTGGATTCCAACACAATTACAACTGTATACTCCTCTGTTCTAGGTGAAACAGTTTTTTTTACCTGAACTGCAGGTTAAAAAGATGAGCTTAAAATCTGCTGTATATTTTTGAAAAATCTACTTTGAAAACCGAGTGCGCTCTGTTTCCCAGCATTCCAAAGTAAAAAAAAAAAAGTAAAATGTGAATCAAGTGAAAGCATCAACAGGAAGGAAACATTACACTCCAAAAACTCTCCAAATGAGTGCATTATCAATACCATTTGTGTCTGTGGGGGAATCACAGCACAGATTTTCACGGTGTGTGTTTTGAGTTGAGGACTGTGGTTGTGGCCAATAACAATGTAAGCCACAATCACCATCCAAACCACACACTGTTGGCTCGCACACAGCCACAAATTATAGTATGCTATGGTTCTGATAGTATGCAATGGCTCTGCATTTTATTCTGCCTGTAATACATTCTTTCTGCAAACAAATCAATAGTACTCTCTGAAAGAAGGAAAAGAGGCATAGGATCTGAACATTTTATTTGTGTGTAATGTGGAGCAGTTGTGTCTTTGGTTGACAGACTACAGTTATGATACATATGACTTAGAATAAGGATGTATGTTCAGTTTCATAGAGTATTCACATGTTTGGATTTGCAAGGACCCCTTTGGCACCATTGCTCGTTTCTCACACCTATGCATGAGTGCATATGGTCATGTCTGTGCCCATGTCTTGAATATGTTCCTGAGCCAGTTTGAACATTTCAAAAGAAGACAGCTCCTGGCCATGCTGAACTCAGGCTTGTTATCAGGCTTTGGAGAGAGATGGGGAGAATTGATCTTGTGTCTGCTGGAGGTGAGTCCCTTAGGGCTGGGCGGCTTTTTCTCAGTTCACTATTCCAGCTGCTGTTTTCCATCTCTCTCCTTCTCTGTATCAATCTATCTATCTAACTTGCTAGACCTTTCTTCCCCTAATATAAATATATGAATTGGACTGCTATTGCTGTTTTAAATTTTAATCTCTTCATATTTTTTTCTTTTCAGTCTCTGCTTTTCTCTCTCGTTTTCCTACATTATCTTACTACTATTGCATATGTTTGTACATGTCATCTTTTTGTTAATTCAAATATCACCATATTCATACCATCTAAATGTGTACCTACCCACCTCAATCTGTAATAAAGCCTCTTATGGTTAGGAAGGATGGAGGCAGGATAAGCCAACTGCATCATTATTATATACATTTTTGCAATGTTTTTCCAAGTTTGACCTTTTCTGCATTTTTGGATAGACTTTGCCAACTTACATCATCAAATGTATCACAAATCACAAATCACAAATCGACTTATATCCTATGTTTCTTTTAAAACATTGCTAACTAGAGGTGCACACATATCACACAACTCCACCAAGGTCAAATGCTCTACTGCATCTTGCACTTTCAGAAAAAAGTCAGAAACATCCATGGCTCTGTCCACCCCAAAATTTAATGTGCTCTTATTGGCCCATTTCCCCAACCCATCACCAATTGTCATGAGAACTGATATTTTTGTTAAAATCCTGCTTACTATACGAAACAAGAAAGACAGATATATGACAAAATCATGACTTTCTTGGTGTTAGTTAACATACTGTTACAAGACCATCTTTTATTTTAACAAATGAGATCCAGCTGAGTTCCAGCATGACCTAGAAGTTAACAGACTGGTGAAATTCTGATCACAGTGAAAAACCAAACACGCAATGGTCTCATTCAGCTGTGTAGTTGTCTACATAAAGCACTTTACATTGGATTTCTGCAGTCAACCTCATTTTTTATGACAGAACTAAAATCAACCCAGCAGGAAGAGGGCGAAAGAGGAGAAACATAAATAATGCTGGAGGTTTGACTGAGGGGTAGAACAGCCTCCTGTCCTGACCACTTTGACTCGTTCAGTATTCTGTTACTTTGGGCGTGATTTTCCCTTTCTTTGATTTAAAACTGTGTCCATATTTTTGCATATGATTAATGGCATTGCATGAGAACCACCCAGCCAATTTTGACATGGTGTGCTTCCTGCCCTAAAGCAGACAGTTGACTTTTGTCTGTGGCTTTGGGTCTATCTGTCATTTTCACAGCCCCAGAAAATTTTCTTGCTCAGAAAATGTTATATTTGGACATCTTCCAGTTTTAAATGAATTGTGAGCCCTATACATTGCAAGATACAACCAAGACACTGTGCATTCGGTAACACACTTAGTACATGCAGTAGATGATGTCACACAGAGAAGAAGAGATTACAAGCCCATGTGGCAGATCCCACACACAGACACAGGTGTGCACTGGAAGCCATTGGAATGTGTTGAAAGGATGAGACTATGAGAGGAAACTGAGACAAGAAGAATGTGTTATAACATAGGGTGCAGTAGACACAGTGTTATGGCAATGAATTAATAGTCCCATTTAGTAATCCTTGAAATAGGTGACATGCACCTCCTTCTAATCGCATTAGCTGTGCAGTATGAAGCCCTGTGATGGGTGACAGGTATCTGCACAGGATTTGCTGACAGGCTGCTGTATGAGGGAATGTAATTAACAGGCTGGTGCCAAGGCTCAGCACTGTCATCCTGGGAAAAGAAGAAAGGCATGTTAGCACAGTTTACCGACACAGATAAGGGCCCTTCTACACACACAGCACTCTATTACCAGTGCCCATTGTTTTTTTCACATTCATGTTCATCTATTTGCAGTCAGTATAATTTAAGTAATGCTCTGTTAATGGTGGTGATGAAATGGGTTTGAAGAGATATGTTGGCTAATTTTAGTATTCAAGGTGAAATAGAAGTGATATGTCAGGTAATTTTGATAAAGTGAATTTCTCAAGTGATTTTTGTAGGCACAATGTAAAGAAAACTCCCAAATACTCCCAAATATGACGTTAAAACCTTGCTTTGATTAATGACTAAGCTTTATTTGTCATGGAAAGTGATTAAAGTATGTACACTACAGTATGGGCCAGAGGTTTGGCCTTACCCTCAGATTGTTTTTTATGATACTTATACTTTAGAGTGAAGTACTAGTACTAAGTACTATTTAGTACTAACAGCATTTAGTCACAAATGCTCCAACTATTGGTTTGGAAGAAGCTATGTCAGGTCTGTCTTTAGTCCACTGACACTCACTGTGTCCAAATTAAATTCTACTAGTTACAAAACATGATTTGGCCTCTCTTGATTCTGACCCCGGTTTTACAATACATAAATCAAACCATAAATGGAACTCTAAGGAAAATTGCCATTAATACATCTGTGTCAATATGTACAAGGTTTGCTGACCATTGTTGACCATTTTGGCTCACATTAGAATTCTGGTTGGGTACTGGGAAGTTTACACTACAGTTACATAGAATATGAAATGCCCAGACCACCTTGGTAAATGATTTGAGTAACTGCGTTACTGTGTTTATGATTCCCTACTACCCAAAACACAGTTTTCAAACAAACTGTACAGGAAGCCATAATATACCAAATAATATAGACAAAGGAGACTGGTGTGCATTTACTTTTTACAGAAAGTGAATGGCAGTATTGTAAATATGGAACAGATAGGCTGTGTACTATTCAAAACCAATATTCTAGTCTTAATAATGTGCCATTACAGTATAATATGAAATATAAATATATAAAAAAGTTTCATGTGCTTTAAGTATTTTTAACTATATAATATATATAATATATTATATATATATATATATATATATATATATATATATATATATATATATATATATATATATATATATATATATATATATATATATATATAATTTTTTGGTTGATAAAAAAATAATTTACACAAAAAATCATATGTGAAACTTTACACTAATTTACACTAATTCAGAGATCCAGCCATTAATGACAAACCATTAAGATCAGGTGGAATCAAGTTTAATAACAAAGACTTTTCATTGGACACCTCAGCTTTTCTCCCACTCACTCTTCCTACTAAACTCTAATTACGCAGACAGCTCTCTGCACTGTCACCTGATATTAAGTTGTCGGAATCTGGGAGTAGGCTAATCAATAAACACTTACTTATGGTGGCAAGCGAGAAGGGAGTGGAAGACAGCGAGACAGCGGTGGAGGGATTGGCGCAGGGCTTCACACTGCCAGGGAGAGTGTGAACGGCAAGCACCCAAAGCCCCATCAGCATGAGAGCACACCAGAGGGACAAAACCCAGTGATTGCTGAGGCAATAATCCAGAGGCCGTCTTGCTGTGAGAGCCCCCTCACCCCTACCACCACCACCACCCCACTCAGGAGGCCCCAAGGGGACCCACCACGTTGCTGCGCCTGAGAGGGAAAGGTGAACACGGTCACCCTAATTACAGGGCCCCACTCTCCCACACTTCAGCCAGAAGTAAAGACAGGCCAATTAGGGCGAGTGGGAGATAAGGGGAGTTTTATTTGTATACTAATTAAACCCCTGATGAAATTCAAACGTGGGGCAGGCAGGAAGGGGGAGGCCTGTGGCTAGGTAATTGTGTGCCTGAGAAAAGGTCGCTGTAGGTGCAGTTATCAGAGAAGCACAGCCTTGAGATAGTTGCCCTTAATCCTGCGCAGAGCCCCCCATGCTGCACTCCAAGGTCTCTCATAATTTGATCGGGCTCTTATGAAATTTTAGGTCTTGACAGCAGGATCATCGACTGTGTTTATTGTCTATTTGGTCCTTGTTAGGGTGAAATGCAAAGGTGGGGGATGAACCGTGATGCACTGTTGTCTTTGTCTGCTGTGTGGTGGCGAAGAATCTCTCAAGTGCTGCCTTCAACAAAGAGGTTCTGAAGTAAAGTGAACTCAAATAACATGAAAGTTAATAAGCTGACATTACCACATATGACAAGATATGTTGTTAAGATTTGTGTTTTGCTAGTGCCCTTACTGTGTGTTCTGAAGAAGGTTGTGTGACATGATTTGTCATATACCAGCAAACTCTTAAGGTTTTACCGCTGTAAAGGTTGTAAAGTACAATAAATATAGTGGAACCTACAGAAAGTCAAAGTTTTATTTGACAAACTCTCCAATCTCAGTAAGGAAACTATGCTTCAACGTTAAACTCACAGGACAGCTCTGGACCACCACGAGTCATATAATTTGTGCATCATTTTTTTCCAAGTCACTTCATCTGATGTCTACAACGCTCCTCTCTCTTGACTTAAGAGTTCTTTTTTAAGAAAAGATCAGACCTGGTGCTCTAATGCTCCTCCAAGAGCGCTTCATCCCTGATTAGAGATTAGCTTCACAGAGACCCCCTGCAAGGTGTTGTCACAGTAAGCCGTGTTGCCAGGGAATCAAAGAAGGTGCCCCACCGTGCGTCGGTAAAGCTTCGCTTTATCTCACGAGTAAAGCAGAACCGCATGTGGCAGGATGTTCAAAAAAAGCAAGTAATCTGGACGATTTGACAGCTCACTGTGGGGGTCCTTGGTTCTTGACTCTGAGAAGAGTCAAGCATGTTTGCAGTCCCCTCACTTCAAATTGAATTTGCCGGCAAGATGAAAATTAATGATGTAATAATGTGTCCACACTCAACCCAAGTGAAGAAGTGCCAGCTCTTAAAAATCTGATAAGGGGAATTCAACAGAAGTTTCTTCAGCTCTTCCAGTCAGCAGTTATTACACACACACACACACACACACACACACACACACACACACACACACACACACACACACACACACACACACACACACACACACACACACACACACACACACACGTGCACTCACACTCTCTCTCTCTCTCTCACACTCACACACACACAAACACACACCATACAATCACATAGAAGTTTTAAAGCAAGGTTCTATGTATGTCACTAATTTAATATCATTCTTGACAACGATTTCTATAATTGTGGCTTTGCTCACAATGAATTCTTGATATGTAAGTCTTACATGTATAATGGCACAACTCAGTAATGCTCAAAGTTGTTGTGTGAGGCCTTTAATTCTACTATGCACTTTCAAAGCAGTGGGCAGTTTCATGGGTCAAGGCAGAAATGTTTAAGCAGCTACATACTTTTTGATTAACACAGCAAATCAGCGGAGCCATGCAACTGCAAATTGATGGAGCAGGCAGAGATACATACGTAAGAGAG
>CM050221.1:7477500-7487500 GCA_027475355.1 Coilia nasus
TGTGTGTGTGTGTGTGTGTGTGTGTGTGTGTGATAGAGTCAAAAGAGAGACAAAGATCTCTCTACTGTAATAATTTCAGCAAAGTGGGCAGCACAAAGAGCTCTCTAAAATGCACATTGTCAAGGACTGGCTGTGGTCTAGCGAGAGGGAGAAAGACAGAGAACGAGGGAGAAAGGTGGGGAGAGAATGAAGCCAGGGAGGAGGGGAAAGGGGATGTGTTTCTTGCTGGGCCCTGGTTGTGCGAGCAGCCTCAATTATTCATGGGGCGGTGCACATGTCAGAGGCCTAAAGACAGGCGTACTGCTGAGGCCGCCCTCAAATCAAAAACCGCTATACCCACAATGCACCGGCAGCACCCCCTCTCGTCTGACTTAGCCCCCAACCCCCCCCCCCTATTCTTTCTCCCCCGTTGTTTCCTTCTGTGTGTGAGAGTGCTGCATTGGAGGCCTGCTAGTCAGCCCATTCACACCTGCACCAAGAACTCACACACTCCATCTCATACAAGTTCAGCTCCACCGCTGGACATTTCACGATGCCTCATTAACCTCCCCTCCAATCTGCTCATCTCTATTCAGCTCATGTCTTGTCCAAATATGTAATCCTCTCAGAGCGAAGATCTCTTTACAATGTAATATGTGATATATATGTTGTAACTGCTACATATTTCAAGTCATATATGATATCATAAGTCATCTTTGCTTAACTAAGAGAAGTACCTCTAAATGACTCCTGAGTAACTGTAGGTTTTTCATCCATGTTGAGCCAATGTGAAAAATGTCATTTGCTTTGACAACCTGGCTCCTGTCATCACTTGCACATGGATCTGCACTGCGCTGACAGAGTGAGCTGGTCTAGGTCACCAGACCTTTGGCCTAAACTCAAAGGACTCTGGGAACGAAGCCCACAGTTTCAGGGTGAGTGCTTACCCATGCCAGACACCATGCCAGAGGTGCATGTTCACTGTGCTCATGAGTGTCCTTTGGTCTGGCTTTGACCCTATATGCAAGACTGGGTTGCCAGGGAGCTTGGCCCTGTGGCACGCATGGTTCCAGTCGTAGCATCCGGCTGGAGGAGTTTACTGTGGTGCAGCCCTGAACCTAAAGCAGAGCCAACCAAACCTGGCCAGCTTGAGAAAAGGGGGGAAAAGGTATGCCAAGTCCTGAGGTGCCTTCCTCACCCTGGAGGGGGAACCTTTACCTGCTTTCACAAACCTTCCTGGCAGTATGTGTACTTTTTGTATGATCCAGTATGAACAATACACTCTGATACAAGTACCATCAGCTTATGAAGCACTGCAACTTGGCATATGTCAGACCACATGTCTGCCACATGACTAGGTTTTATATGTATATTTGTCTACATACATATGTATTTCTGGCAAAACATGTTTTAAATTTGTCACAATAGTTTGTAAGGTTCTTCTAATGTAGCGTTGCCAAACATCCTGTTTTCCCAGGACATATTTTGTTTTTACATCCTGACCTGTTTTTCACTTATAAAGTGATAAAAATGTCCTGGCTTTCATTATTTTTCGTTTTATTTGTATTGTGCATGTATCCTGAAACAAGATAATAATTATTAAAGCTGTTACTTCTGTTTTGTTCTGTTCAGTTAGCCACTTGTTCTATAGGCCAGAAAATAGTGGACAGATAGTAGACACAGATGTAGCTTATTGAATATTTTGGACCGAGTTAAGCATAAAATTAATTAGCCATTAACTGGAAGAGGTATATTGTTGATTTGTCTCCTATACTCAGTGTATGACGAATTGGTGTAGCCCAGTGATTCTTAAACTAGGGGTCGCGATTCCCAGTGGGGTCGCCAAAAACTTTGGTGGGGTCGCAATTTTTTTTTTCTGTCAGAAAATAACATCTTATTTCGCCACGTGAAAGTAAGAACAAAATAAAATGTAAAAAACTCTGCTTTTGTTTTATTCATAGATGCTGTTAATAGTGTTAAGGTTATAGACAGGGCTACGGTTCCGACAGAAACAATGCCGTTGTGCAAAAGAAGGGTATGCAACATGCGGTGCATATAGAGAATGACTAACAGATAAATGCCTGTTTGTTTATATTACTTTTGTGTTTATTGGTGAAACATGTCTATGTCATTAATCTGTGTGTATTGAAATTAATGTGACTACTTTAGACAGCGATTTACGGCTTCTTGTAAGCTACATACACAAATCACGTTTTTAAAGTGGCGACCAATTACAGGTGTACTTCTATCGTGTTTTCATTAATTTTGCGGTGGTCTCTGGTATTAATGAATGCCCTGTGAGCCGATTTTGGTGAAAAATATGCTTTAGTGCTTCTGTTTCAGGCTGTTCTAGTTTGGTGGAGGAGATGGAGCAGGGAGAATGACAGGTTCTCAGCTATGCTAGTCACAGGCTACAATCATTCGAAGCCCATTCGGTCATAGCTAACCAAATAGAAGGTCTAAACGTTCTACACAAACACACATACTTACCTATACTTCGCTAAGTGAATGTGTGCTGCAACAAAACTTCTCCAGTAATCAAAACTGTGGCATAGCTTTTTCTAATTTACAAACCTACGTCACTTTGTTGGCCTTTTTCTTATTCACTCGTTTTTCCGCCTACTTTCTTTCACTTTATTATTTCATAGAGTCAGATAAGTAGTGTTACTCTAATGTCCACTATCCTAATGCATATGTCTAAAATTATTCTACCCCATATGTCCAGAACATGTGAAAACCTTTGTCCACGTTCCATCGTTGGTCTGAGAAAGTGGATCCTTACAATTCACTTCTGCCTCTTGATTTTTTGCTGCTCATGTATTTTTTATCTCATAACGCAAATTATGGAAATAGTCCTTCGTTTAATATTTGGACACCCAAATGCTTGTAGAGCTATGGTGCTATATTTAATGGACAGGCTGTGGTGGATTGGGGTGGATCATCTCATTCTTGTTTAAGGATCTGTTAGGGCAAAAGGCACATAGGACCTGTAAAGAATAAATACCATTAATAGGGACTATTCTTGGATATGTGAGTCCTGCTGTACCATTTAAAGAGCAGAAGCTGAATGAAAAAGTGCCTTTCTTCCTCTCTCTTTTTCTGTGAACCATAATAATGCTCTGCTCTCCCCTGTGGTTTTCGGAATAAGTGAGGACACGCTGGCTCTACCACTCGTGTGCTCTTTACCCAAGGATCAGTGAGCTCTCCCAAAGCCACCCTCCAATACTGAAACTCTGCCACATGAATTTCCCATGAAACTCATCTGATCCTCAAAGGCGCCAGACAGCACAAGCAAAATTAATATTGGAGCATGTTTACCCTCCACAGTTGTCACTCTTAGATGACATGCTCTTGATGTTTGGGCTTTCTTTTTGCCAAGTCTATGCAGAATTAGGATGGAGGATGGTGATAAGTTTGCACCACTCAAGTGTACAACAACTCATATAAATGTCAATCATCCCTAAGCTTTTATAAATTATTTACCTTTAAGTTAGCTGCAATACCATTGAGTTTGCTGCCCCTGGGTGCTCTTGGTGATGTTATATATGAACTTGTAGTCAAGATGTGTTGACAGAAAAGGAGGCAAGAGAGGAGGCTGACAGATGGCGGAGAAACAGCTACAGAAAGAAAACAACAACACAAAAGTGAAATAGCATCAAAGCCTTGGACTGTGCACAGAGGTAACTAGCAGTAGTCCTTTGGTTAATTAGGGATCGCTTGTGCTGTACAAACCTGAAGTTAATTGACCACCCAGAGTGGTGGCATAGGCTGTAACTCCCACACATCTACAACCCCACAGGCCTGTCAAGGAGGAACATGCGCTCACACACACACACGCACACACAAACAAACAAACATACACACTCACATGTGTGTTTATGAGAGAGAGAGAGACAGTTAGTGTGTGTGTGTATGTATGTGTGTGTGTGTGTGAGAAAGAGAGAGAGAGAGAGAGAGAGAGAGAGAGAGCAAAAGAGTGAAAGAGAAAGATGCACATTAACTGGCCTATTGTGTGGCCAAAGAGCCACACACTGAGTGGCTGAAGCGGCACATTGCCTTCTGATGGTTCCTCTGACTGCTTCATCAGCAGTGCTGTAATTTATGTTGTGTTAATTAGGTCCCATGGTGGCCATGGGGGTGGGGGCTGTGATGGGCAGCCTCGCCAGGGCTGAACCTGATGGCATGGAGAGTGGCTGCTGGCTCCTCACACACATCAGTCGCTGGTACATGCCCTTAGCAATGGCATCAAACTGAGCAATAGACAAGTCATAATTACTACAGCTGAATTATTAATGTGGGTCGGCACGCACTCCTAAGAATGCATGTATGTGAGGTAGTGGGTAAGAGAGAAAAAGGAAGTGTGAGAGCGAGAAAGAGAGAGAGAGAGAGAGAGAGAGAGAGAGAGAGAGAGCGAGAGAGAGAGAGAGAGAGAGAGAGAGAGAGAGAGAGAGAGAGATGATGTGAGAGGAAAGAGAGAGCAAGAGGGGGAGAGAGAGAGTTTCTTGAACATGAACATGAACAAGAGAAAGGAAGAGGGAGAGAAAGAGTAAGAGAGAGGGAAAAAATGCACCTCTTCCTCTTGTCTTTGTCTCTATTTTTTGTGCACACAGTGGAAAGCCCTGCTGATGAGGACGAATGTCATTGCCTGGAACCTGCACAGCACAGCTGCTCTGCCCCTTCACACCAGCCCAACCTGCTCATTAGCCCAGGCTGGGGTCGGAGGTCACAGCACCCGGAGCACAGCGGCGGGAGAGGCACAGCGGCAGTGCTATCCCAGCAGACCCTGGGGTGGTGTTATTAGCACACTGTTGGCTGCCAGGAGCCAGTTCAGGTCGTGAAGAAAGGTCTGCCCCTCCTCAGAGAATCCCCCCACACACACATACATATACAGACACAAAGGGGTACATACACACACACAAAAACTCAAGCAGCCTCTCAGCATGTCCACTCAAACAAACATCATTAATACACAATTTCTCAATATTTATGAAGCGTGTAATAGACAACCTACACTTAGAACAAGAGTGCATGGAGGACACATTACTCTGAAGTTCACCTCAGGTTATGTGTGAAGGTACTGTATACTCTCAATGTTTCTCACAAAGGCTGTTGTTGTATAGTTGCATGGTATAAACTGCCTCCATATCTTAAATAAACATATGATTAGAGAGCTTAGAGATGCCTGTTATTGATGCTAGAGATCAGTGTACTCTCACTGGAGGTCTACTTGCACTGTTTGAATAAACTAACAAAATGTGATCAATAAAAATTACAATCAATGTCTATGAAAAAGTGACCACCAGATCATGTAAAAACAAAATGTGTGGAAGCCACATTAAAACCATTCTCTCTCTCTTCATTATATTAGTCCCAAAGGTGGGGGAAGGGGGAATCTCACATCAAAATGTGTGTGTGTAATTTTCTTGTAATAACACTGTTAGGGCACATATTTTAAGTGTAGCATTAAGGCAGTGGTACTCTACGCAGAATACATTATTTATTCACGGGACAACGCCTGAAACTAAATCACCCTTTTTAGAGCACATTACACTCAATCAGCTGACAAGGAGACATTTTCAACAGGGATACATACCCACATGCACATCACCCACCCACCCAAATACACACACACACACACACAAACACACACATGCTGGCACGCACACATGCTCACACGAACATACACATGTATGGAGCCATAAACTACCCTGAAGACATTTAAATTGCTAATGGGTATTGCCAACGTCACACACACAATGAATTATTTACACACATATCCAGATACCGTAATTATTTCAGTTTAATCAATTTATTCTTATTTCTAATCTCTTCAACCTTGATCATTAATCACTTTAAGCCAGCGATGTTTTACAAGAAATCATAATTACCATGGCCATGCTCGTTATTGTAACGAGATCAAGGACATCAAGGCAGGAGAGAGAAGTGCCGTTTGGAGGTTGTTAGGGAGGATGGGAGGGTGGAGTGGAGTGGAGTGGAGGCCATCGCTCCATGATGTGGAAAGTGGGCCAAAGCCAACCCTGGGTGCTTCACAGTAAAACTATGATCACAGAGGGATATTACATCCCCAACATGCACAAGGAGGACAGCATTTCACCTACAACCACATTTAGCCTGATCACAGGTTCACTGTTGACAGTGATGTCCAGACTGACACAGATCTTGACATTTATGTTTTATTTGTCATCGCTTTTGGCCTTGTATAAATCAGATAGCCTTAGTCTTGCCATTGATTTGATGAGGGTGTGTGCACTTGGGAATGAGCCCGGGCTATGCTAATGGTATTCATACAAAACAAGCTTATACAGGGGAAGTGGGAGGGAAATGTACTAAATATGATCTGTCTGTACCTTTTAACCAAATCTATGGGACATTAATAATGACGAGATGAGTTTGTGTCTGTGCACGTGTGTGTGTGTGTGTGTGTGTGTGTGTGTGTGTGTGTGTGTGTGTGTGTGTGTGTGTGTGTGTGTGTGTGTGTGTTAGTGTGTGTGTGTCAGAGAGAGAGAGATAGAGAGAGAGAGAAAGAGAGAGAGAGAGACAGAGAGAGAGAGAGAGAGGGAGGGAGAAAGAGAGATTAAGAGAGAAGAGAGAGAGAGTGAGAGAGAGACAGAGAGAGAGAGTGAGAGAGAGACAGAGAGAAGGAGAGAGAGAGCAGAGGGTGGGTTTAGCTGAGTGTAAGTATATGTTTAAAGTAATAAAGAGCACAAATATATGCACATCCGTCTGTGTGTGTGCACATGTAAAGTGGATGTGTTTTTATACTTGAGGGGAGAGGTTAGGAAAGAGCAGGGAGCTGTGAGCCAGGATGGCCCCTCACAAACTCCTGTCATCCCTCCAGTCTTGGCCACAACCTTCATCACCTCTGATGAGCCATGCCACTGTCAGCACCTTTGACCCAGCAGTGCGAAGTTCAGAATGCACTACGATTCAGAAACGCAGATGAGTGAAAAAAATTGGGAAAATAGAGTTAGTCAGAGCAAACGAGAGATGGAAAATCAAGAAGTGAAAATCCACAGCATCCCAAAAAATCAAGAAAACCAGCAGCAGTGGGAAAGTCAATGTTTGCTCAAAGGAGCGATTAAATATACATATATTCAGAGACCAGAGAGATCAAACAGCAAAATTGATTGGCCTGATTCATCCTCATGCTGAATGCCTTGCATAGTGGCCGTCTGTGTGTATAAAGAGGGATAGTTGACCTTACCGATGGGCCACAGTCTGCTTTACTGAATTACCTATTTAAAAATATAGTAGACTATTCATTGCATATGTCATTGTTCATTCAGCTCATTTAACCAATTAAATACTCTAGCTACTTTTGCAGTAATGCAGAGGTTCATTGAAATTGGACACATGTTGATGTACTTTTTATTCTAGTTTTATTTGTTCTGAAGTAGCTTGGAAATTAAGTTACTGTTATTTCATGAAATATTGTTATTCTATTCTGTTCAATTGTATTTTTACAGAGGAAATCAATTTGAAATCAATATGTGAAAATGTGTTTGCTTGATGTTATAACCTCAGAGAAAAATCTTTGCAAGAGGTGTGTGGTGGCTAGATATAAAGTACCATATGAAATCGACCACAGCAGAAATCTGGCACCTATGCTGAAACTCCAGTGAGAGTCAATCAGCTGTCATGCCACTGCAGTCTCATCCATCACATCCCAACCAGCCTGTCACATGTGACAGATATGGGTGTACACAAAGTTCCTCTGGTCCCTGGAAGCCCTGATGCTCTGGTTGCTAAGTTGTCAGAAACATATTCACGTATTTTACTTTGATATGAAAATCTTTATTAATACCACAACTTTCATGGAATAATAATATTGTGGACTTAATTTGCTTAATTAACTTTAATTGGCAGTGTAACAACATTTTAAAAGCTTTAACTACTTTGTATATTTCATATTCTTCAGGTACTACTCATTGAAATTCCACTACATCAGTATCATACAGCACAGTTGTTTTAATTGCATGGTGTGAATTTAACATGATTGTTCATGTGATATTCAGTGTCCTTCAAAAAAAAGAGGATGTGATTGGTTTTACGTTTGGGTATACGTCAAGGGCCATCGTTTGTGATTCTGTACTGGGGAACAGTGTCACCTGAGCAAATGTCCATTTGGCACGTTAAATGTTCATGACAGAGGACACAGTTTGCAGGGTCAGTTACTGTACACGGCCAGTGCCCAACCATACCATTGCAAGTTAGGCCAACAATTCTGAGGTCAGTCAAATACCATGCCTCTCAGGGTTCTCTACACGAGTAACCAGTGAGATGTGGGCTCTGGGTCAGTGGCTCACTATTCTCTTTAGGGCTCTCATGCGGAATGACCGGCATGACACAGACCTGGGGTCAGCCAGTTGCTGTCCTTACCAAGCATCCCTACAGTGGGTCATTGGCGGCCAGCCCTCTCTCTCGTTATTCATCTCCACCTGACAGTCCATTGCTCTTCCTGTCAACATATCCGAAACGGCTCCTCCACAATATTTGGCACAAGTCCTTCCCCAAGCCCCTGCGCCAGGACCCTGCAGAGTCCACCAACTTCTTTTTCTGCCCACCCACCGCCGAGCATCGTGGGATGTTTGGCTGTTGGATGTGCCAGTTATGTGGGCTTTCTATCGCCATGTGGTGAAAAAAATAGCAAACAAACAAAAAATGGAAGTGGATCCAGGGTTCTCCAGGCCAGTGCAAAGGGTCCCCCTCACCTCTTGCTTTCCAGCAGGGTAATTACATTGTGGGCTTGCAAGCTCTGCTTGGCCTCCTCTGGCTCCCCCGTCTCCCTCTGGAGTGGACAGGACGCAGCCCCTTTCATTAGCACAGCAGCTAGTGCGGGCAGAGTGCTGGCCGTCGGCGTGATGAATGGCCCAGCCTCATCGAGCACAGGAGCGTGACATGCAGAGGACACAGTGGGAGGAAAAGTCACAAATAAAGTGAGCTGAATTACCAGATAAAAATACCTGACAGATAGAGAGGTGCTGAAGGTGTTAGCTGCCTCACAGCTGCTGGCCTGGCCCCCTTTTATTGAAAAAAAAAAAAACAACATTCTGGGTTATCATCCAGAGACCAGTCACCTACTTCAAGGACAGGGCACGAAAGTGTGAGAGAGTGGTCAGTGCTAAATTTCAGCCATTCAGACAAAAAATGTCCATTTTGGCAGCCGTTTTTCAGGATATTTTTCCCGCTTTTCAAGTTACCGCACACATGGCTCACAGACGGGTTTAAAGTGACACAGAAAGGGAAAGAAGGTGCAATTAGCAGTGGCTACATGTGAAAACCCTCTTTGATTTATAATTCAGTATGGCTCCTGGTACTGAGGGATGAAAAAAACATTCCTCAGAATTAGACCTGCGACGGGCAATTTGTGAGGGCTTTTGAGGTGCTTTAAGGGGGCATGTGAAGTAAAAAGGAGAGAGGTTGAGGGAAAGTCACGACAGAAAAGGAACGTGATCTCCATGCTGGGTGAGTGTTATGGGTGATGGAGAAAAATACATACCTTCTACACACATTCATAGTGTATGGCTAACTAAGTCTCCAATGCCAACTGTAAAATGGTCCCATTGCCAAGTCATATTTGAAATCTTCTTTTTACTGCCTCTACCCTGTGTAAGCCATGGCCATGTATTTAATTTGATCATATGTTGACTAGTGCTGACCTGAATTCGGCTGAGAGGCACACGGCCATTCCCAGGCACACATGCCTTTTCTGACAGAGGAGAGAGCAGCCATACCCAGAACAGTGCTCTCCTCTGATGAGGCTCTCTCTGGCATCAGCTCAGCGCCCTGGGAGGATAATGATCTGATGATGTCTTCTATTCCGAGGCCCTTCTAAAGCTAATGTGCTTATTTGACACTTTTGCACGGCATGATCCCTCACACGATAAATCCCTTCTGTTCCTGCCGATGGGCGCATTCACACCCGAATGAGAATCATGAGGCCCCTTTGATCACAGAGTCCCCTGTTAAGGTTTTAAATGTCTCAATTCCCAGCTATGTT
>CM050221.1:7492500-7602500 GCA_027475355.1 Coilia nasus
TATTCAGAAAGCCTATTGAAATATGAATATAGTGGAGACATGTTTACATCATATAACTAGCGCCATGAGTAATTTTAATAACATAGTCAAAACATGCCATACAAATATGACCACAAAGGTCATAGTTAAAGCTTACCAGCAGGTCTGTTAGCTGGAAATGCAAACAGAGCTAACAACCAAAACCTAATGTGTGCATAGAAATGCATGGGGTATTCGAACTTGATCCAGTTACCACCACGTGAAAGTGAAGATTCACTCTTGCAGTCATACTACCTGCATGCTTTCAACACATTACAAGCAAACTGTCGGTGGATGCACGCTTTATTTGTTTGCATTCCATGGGGAAGTGGGGGGTTAGTGGACATCACAGTGACCCCTCTACACACTCCAAAAAGGTTGAGCTGTCGTCATGCGCTGAATGTTTAGTTTCCATCTACATGCCATGCCACACGCCACAGTACACGTTGCTGCAGATTGTTACATTTTATTCATTCGAGTCATGTCGTGGTCTTATTTTATGTAGCTGAATTACATGTGTTGCTTATGAAACATGTGTATCATATTTAAGGTCTTAAACGTTGTATTTGGGGGAAACATGGCACGAGATTTCAGACCTGGTGATCTAATATTCGCAAAGATGAAGGGTTATCCCCATTGGCCAGCAAGGGTAAGCATTGCACATGGACGTCTTACTCGCTTATTAGCGCTGTTGAACAATCAGTTGTATTGGCAATGTAATTAAAAGCAGTGTTGTGTGCTAACCCTAACTTCAATGTGGTATGTTTTACCTTTTTGTTTCTTTGGAAGATTGATGAAGTTCCAGATGGTGCTGTCAAACCATCGAATGTCAAGTTTCCCATCTTTTTCTTTGGCACTCATGAAACGTGAGTTCATCTGTGCTATTATGCAGAATAAAGTAGATTGCTTGTAAAGGGTTTGGGTTTCTGCATTACATAGATATTATGTATTTTAGGAATGTTCATGCAAAATAGGTTATCCTGTGAACTTAACGGAGAACGTCGGTGTAAAATGAAAATTGGCATGTTAAAACATCATACCGGGTTGGTACCAGGTTTAAGCCAGATAAGCTTTCACATCCAACTTGTTAAAGACCATGAGTAATAGACGTATTTTTCATCTCTCTATCTGTAATGGCTTTCCCCATTTTTCTTCATTACAACAGGGCATTCCTCGGTCCTAAAGACATATTCCCATACTTGCCCAACAAAGAAAAGTATGGAAAACCAAATAAGAGGAAAGGCTTCAATGAGGGGCTGTGGGAAATCGAGAACAACCCAACAGTGGAGCTGGGTGGACAGAAGGTACCTGTTCAGTCTTCAGCAGGTGTACCACTCCTCCTCTCACTGCTCTTCACAGTGTCCACATGAAGCTATACATATGATTTGATTTTTATTCATTTTGACATGGACCATGTTCAATAAAACATTAACCTTGTGGAAAGATGTACTGTATCAAGTCGTAGAAAAGACATGCCACTTTCGACGTGTAGTCCCTGGGCAGGTAGTGAAACATGTCTTCACTCTAATGTTTCGTATGATTAACTATGACCACCTAAGATGTTAGGATTTTTTAATTAAAAGAAAATATAAATGTATTTATTTAACACTAATATGGTCTTCTTTACCTCAGCAAATGATGTCAGCTGAGTCACTGGAAGACAAAGACTCCAACAGCAGCACTGAGAGAGATGATGAAAGTGATGGTGGGGAGAAAGGGAGGAAGTCTACGGTGGGTTTTTCTTTGCTGACTTGGCACAAAAAGTTGTGGCATGTCTGTGATCCTGATCTGTTTACCCTCCCTGAAAACTTTTTTTCAACCCTAAGGTTTGGTTTGCCCCTCAGTGCAGGTCTTCGGCCAAGCTCGTGTCTGCGCCAAAGTCCTGCCACTGATCCTGGTGGCGGATCAGCATATGGCTGCTGCTGGGTCCCTTTAGGAAGCTAGGCCCTGTATTTAACGCCTGCACCGTGCGGCCCTTTCTGTTTGGTGTTTTTGGCCCAGGTGTCTGGCAGTGAAGCGGGTCAGGAAGAGGAGGAGGAGGAGGAGGAGGAGGAGGTGGAAGGGGAGATGGAGGTATCAGGGCAGGGGCCCCTGTTGGAGGAAGTACGTACTGTCCACTGCATGATTGGGAGCGGTGGCCACTGGACAGATTTCGTTGTGGTTTAAATTATGCTGGGGGTGAATGAGATTGGGGATTGCATGTGGTGTACTGTATTTAAAGGTTTTGCTGCTACTGCGTGCTTCATTTCCCATATGGTGTCCATTACTGTGGCAAAGCCACCAGGACATAGTAGTGTTGATGGTGATAAGGGGGATTTAGCCTTTTGCTCTTGCGCTCTACTGTAGTTCCCTCTGAGGCTTAACCCTATGGGCCCGACGCCCGCAAAGTGCGGGCAAATTTACACCTATTCTTCTCTGTTGAATGGTACATCGTAGCGATATGGCACTCATACCAAACGAAAAAGCAGAACCAGGACTTTACAACGTAACCTCCCGCTTATTTTTGTGATCAAGTTGATATTTCGCCAAAATCTATTAATAGTTTGCCAAAATCTCTCATATTAGCGCTTTGCACAGGCATTACTCTCGTTAAAAATTACTCGCGAACCCATGATCGGATAGATGAGGCACGCACATCAGAAGAAAGTACAGACTCTCAGCTTTCCAACGACACCAAGCACATATTGTCACATTAATTTATCACGTTAAAACAAGGCATCAAATATTGGCCAAGTAATGATATGACAAATTTTTACTTTACCCATTTTACACTAGCGTTTATCAGTCAATGCTTAATGTAAACGGTAGCAGAACTTACCCATTCTACTGCTATCGTGCATTTCTGTCAAGACACATTTCATACAGTTTTGAAATTACTGCAAATTCCTGCATAATATCCATAATCCTGATATAATATCCTTCATTACATGGAAAATAGGCCCTTATTTCCGTCAGGCACAGACTACATATTTATCAACATTGATAAGCCACTCAATATCCCACCATCATGGTTTTTATATTGCCAGATTCCAGACAATCTCCTCTACTCTCATATGAAAAGATATACCTACTGACAACATCCTATGGACAGGTACTTGCAAGAATACAAGATTTTTTTTTATACGCGATAGGAATTTTTATTGGTTTAGTATTTTTTATAAACCAGATCTGGATAGCCTACACTGTCCTGAAAGAAACAAGGTATGGCATGTATGTATGGCCCTTACAATGACCGAAATATGAGCTTAAAAGTAAAGGTAGTAAAAATACCCTGAAAATAGCCTAGGGCCCATAGGGTTAATACATTCACCTCCACCTCTCTGCATTAGGAGGGCTGGTGAGGGCTTATCTCTTATCTCCTCTCCATTAGGAGATTTTTCCAGCGCAGAGAGGTAGAACGTGTAGTGTCTGATATGTCTACACATAGAATGGGTGTGCTTATTCCATTGTCAAGAACATCACAAATTCAGCATCAGTTGATATCCTTATGCTGTTTCCCTCTCAAGTTAACTTGTTTTATTACTTTGAGCAGCACCAGGTGTCGCCTAATATTAATAGAGCTGTCCGGATATATATGTGTTTTTTTTTTTTGCACATGAGCTTTCAGGAAAAGATTTATGTTGCCTTCCTTCAGCAGAAAAAAATGTATTGCACAAATGCATGCACTTTTCTCAATAGCACCATCTTTCAGATCCATGAAATTTAAAATTACAAAATCAAAATGATTTAAAAAACAAATATATCGCTGTTTGTTGGTCTGATGCAATAATACTACTACTAATAATGATAATGTATATTTTTTTCTTTTTAAGGGTTCTACAGACAACCCATCTAAGTCAAAAAGGAGACGAATGATAAAGGTAGTGCTGTTAATCAGGCATTTAAGATTACAGCACTTATGTATGCCTCAGCTTAACTTTCTACTTGTCGTTTAACAGGGTGAAACTGAACAAGAATCTGAGAAAGAGAAGGGTGCTAACATTCATTCATCAAGCCCACCTGGTATGGCCAACATTGCTTTCACAATTGTTTAGTCTTACAGACCCATACCCGAGAATGTTGATGGTTTATGTGTGTACATGCACACTTGCTTACAGGTGGAGATGCACTTACACCGAAGCGGCGTGGCAGAAAGCCTAAAGCGGAGAAGTTGCTCCTCCTGCAGCAGCAAGCATCACATGATCCCAATGGATCAGGCAGTGACATGTAACCCTCTTTCTGTCATCAACAGTACCAGTATACCTGTAGCTGAGTGTGTGAGAATTCCATTGTTTGAAGGATGTAGGGATATTTTATTGTCACATGCATAGCGGAAAGAGTAGAATGTGCAGTGAAATTTCTGATTGTAAGTCTAAACTTTGCATGGGGGGGTAGTAAGGTGCATAGAATGCAGTTGGGGGGTGGGGCATATGATGTCGTGTAGGATGGGGGGAAGCTGTATTGTGGTCTTGTGTTTGTCTGACAGTGCTGTGATTTATTTAAGTGGTTTGCTGAGTGTCTGTGTTCATGTTTGTAACCGTCATAATTTCACATACTTGTTTTGTATGCTGCATGTAACAGGGAAACTACTGAAGATCCTAAACGGAAACGAGGATTTGATGACAAGAGCAAGCACCAGGAGGAGGAGGATAGAAGGGCAGAAGGCCGGAAGAGAAAAGATGAGTCAAAGAAGGAACCAGATGCCAAGAGGAAGAAAAAGGCCAAAGATGAGAGCTCATCTGACTCTGAGGATGAGGTAAGCATGAATACTATCTTTATCTTGTATGTACGAGATATGCGGAAGCAGTGGTTTACTGAGGACCCTTTCCCATGCTCCTTCAAACCCCTGTAGAAGAACAGTGGACCGATCAGAAAACGCAAACCACTGAAACCGCAGCAGAATACTACAGAGTCTGAAAAGGACGACCGCCGCCGCAAAGCAGACGAGACCAAAGAGTAAGTCTTTTGGCCTCCACCCGCTCTCCATTAAGGGCATCAGACATGTCAGTGCTGAATCCAGTACAAGGACTACAGGCAAAATGAGCGGTCATGACAGCACTATGCTCAACTTGTTTAGTTAGTTTGAGCATGCATACTGAGCATGCTTTGTCTGTGTCACGATTAGTCTTTAAAACCTTGATGAGATTCCTTGTTTTCTGCAATTGTTTCTCCTGTAGGTTAGGGAAGGAAGATGGCAAGAAGGATGAACGCAAAGGAGACAGAAGGAAAGGTACATTTTAAAAATGTTAGGTTTAGAAAAGTCAACCCCCTTGTGCACTTCTGAAAGAGCTGTACACTGAAACAGCAAAGCATTTTGTTTTCTTTTTTGTGACTCAAGGTTTTATTCACATTTCTAATTTGTGTCAACATGTTTCGTACATTTCAGAAATTTCTACTGAACATCGTCTTCAGAGATTGCATGGAGAAATCAAGATGTCTTTAAAGATAGACAATCCTGTGAGTTGATGTATTCAACCACTTAGACTGCATCTTTTTGGTAGTCCAGTGTTTAAAGATAGATCTGCTCTGTTCTTTTCTCCAGTGCCTGGAGCTGCTTTAGAATTAATGAAAAAACTCCTGTGTATTGTCATGTTTGGGGTTATGCATATCCTAGTCATGGTGTAATACAGCCTGTGTGTAAGACAAAGAGTAGCAGAGAATCTTTCTCTGAAGTCTGTCCTCAATTACCTGAAGTTGTGGTTGCTGGAACATTCAATGCTCTTTTCCCAGGATGTGAAGAAATGCTTGATGGCATTGGATGAGCTGAGCTCATTGCAGGTCAGCACCCAGCACCTTCAAAAGAACTGTGAGCTTATAGCCACTCTTAAAAAGGTACTGGCGCTCAACAGCTTAAACACATTGTCCCCTGTGACTCAGGTATGCTCTGTGGGGTTCATGTGTGCCTTGCCAATTCATGTCACTTTTACATTTTCCCTAAGATTCGCAGGTTTAAGGCCAGCCAGGACGTCATGGACAAGGCTAGCATGTTGTATAATAAGTTCAAGACCATGTTCCTTGTGGGCGAGGGAGACTCAGTGCTGAGCCAGGTGCTCAACAAGTCCCTGGCGGAGCAAAGGCAGTTTGAAGAGGCCAAGAAAGAAGTGCTGAAGAAGGCTGAGCAAGCCAAAGTGAATAGAAAGGGTAAGTAGCCCATAGGGCTGCTCAGTTAGGGCTTCCACACCACTTTTATTTTAAACCTTCTCTGTGCGACATCTATCACAATAGTTTTAACTAGGTGCCATACATCAATGTATATTTTAAAGAAGGCCCTTCTTTTAATGTAATGAAAATGTGCACTCTCTCATATCTCAGTTATAGGTTTTGTGCTGAGTTTTGATGATGATGCTGATGCTGATCTTTTTGGGGATACACAGAGGGTCAGGATGTGAGTGACGAGTCCGTCCCAGAGGTGAAGCAACATGAGTCTGAGCAGAGTAAAGCAGCAGAAGAGAGCCAAGCCACAGAGAACAGGTCAGGGATCTTTCGATTGTCCTTTCTTAGTGACCATCAGAATTTATATGATGTTCCTAAACCTGACTCAAGACTCGAAACAGTATCTGTTGGTGTGTGTTTGTAATAAGGTATGTATATGTATAGGCATATGTAGATATTTATGAATGTGTGTGTTTAACACACTGGAATATCCATATATGAGCTGTTTGGATATTGTGTGTGTGTGTGTGTGTGTGTGTGTGTGTGTATTTCCTCCTTTATCTGACATGGGTAAGGTTAAGGAATATACATCCAGTGGGGAAAAAATCTTTAGATGTGGACATGTTGCTTTCATGTGATGGGATGGATATAAAGACAAACATGCTTATCTATTCTTTTTTCCAAATTCATTTAGTGCTCCAAAGCCCCTGCAGGAATCTAGTTGAAACTGCTTCTGCCGTGATGAAGAGGAAGAACTGGTCTTCAGAAATCCTCCTGGCACACACTAGCAGAGGCTCATCTGCTTGCACATGATTTACATTCCCAGACCAGCCCAAAAAGATTAAAGTTTAAGAGAAGAAAGTGTAAGTTTGAACTCACTCAAAGGTTATGCATGTATCTTGTTCCTCTTTGTGCCTTTTTGTTTTATTGGGGAAAAACGATTGACCTTGCCATCACATATGTATAGAGTCTAGATAGAGTCTAGATTTTAACTTACCTAAATATTTTGTAAGTGAACTGCATTACTGACATTCCTTGTATGTATCTGCCTCATTTTGTGGTCACTGCATTTCCAATTTTACTTTACTTGCCATGGTATCCAGCTGCAGATCCAGTTAGTTCAGTGTGCATTAGTGAAGTATGAGTAAGATGTGTGAAGTAACAACTTTTTTTTGTTTACTGTAAATAAGAGTATTTTTGAGCCTGTCTTACAAAGTAACTGTTTTGTTCTCAATAAAGCAGTAGTCAAAACACACTTGAATGAATGCGCTGCTGTGCCTAGTGACTTGGTGTTGTGAAGTTGTATTTTCTCTAACTCTACAGGGCCAGAAAATGCTGGACCACTTTTTAAATTACTTTATCTCCTCAATCTTTTACGCTGTTGCCACAATTACATCCATGAACATTCAAGCTCATTCCGTTCTGTTTCCATGATTTATGACCATGAAAGCAATGGGATGTCCACTAATTCCTGTGCTTTCTCACATTTGCATTTTAATTCTGCCAGTTTTTTTAAAGGGAAAAGTTCAGATACTGTTCTAAACTAAGGTCTTTAATGCGTCCTCCATCCCTTTCTACAATGACCGCATCATCGTGAAGCAAAGGGGAACTAACTAGTTGAATAATCTTCCTGTCATGTGAGCCACATGCAACCCAATTGTCAACTTAAAGGTTAAATTTGCCTCCCAAGATGTAGATAAAGAATGCTGGTGCCCTCAGTTGGCCGGATGTTCACTTCAAGTGGTCATGGTGGTCATACCATTTCTTGCATGTTCATAAACTATGACATCATTGGGGAGAGAACTGAATGTGCTTCAATTTGCATAGTTTACACTACAACTATAATGTACAACTAGCACACACAACATAGGTTTTTATGAGTCTAAACAAAACCACCAGCAACTCAGTATTGCCTTGATGTTGCCATTCATCCATCCACAGTAATGGTTTTGTGCCAGGTTTCTGTGATTCTTAAACCTATGGAATCAGAATAAACTTGCTGGGTTGCTTTTCATCTTGTACATCAGTTTTACACATTGATGTTTTTTTGACTGTGCATCAGGGACTGTTTCCATCACCTGTGTTAATCCAATTATTACTTGGGAAACTGCCCGTAGTGTGGGAGAGAGACGGGATCTTATCTCAATTTGGGCACTAATGCACAGACTGTATATGAAAAATGAAAAACAAATTGATCTTAATCGAATTGTGAGGCTCTGACTGGGCTGGCGATTCAATCAGCACAAGAGCTATTTCCATCTCTTATTTCTCCCCATTACCATATCTCTGTGTTGCTGATGAGCCCACAGGAGTCTTCAAAGGGCCAGTTCTACTGTTCTTACTCCACTAGAATGGAACTAATTGGGATTTTTTTTTTTTTAAATAACTACAGTATGTCACAAAAGTGAGTACACCCTTCACATTTTAGCAAAAAAAAAAGATATATCTTTTCAAGGGACAATACTACACATGTGAAACTTTTATGTTTCTGAGTTGTCAATGGTCTGTTTGTGTACCAGTATTAATTTGCTGTCCTCTGAAAACAACTGTACACACAGGTATTTTTGTATAAATAGCAGGCCACAAAAGTGAGTACACCCTGAATGATAACTACATATCATTCAACCATAAAAACCGACTTGTTCAATTCATCATTTTTGTGTTTTGGTAACTGGACCATACAAATTTGTGTGTCATGTATTAGAGTTATTGTTGTAGCGTTATTAGTTTTGGCTATAATTCTCTCATACTAACCACTGGATGACCAACATGACTCCTCATGGCAAAAAAAAAAAACTCAGGATTTGAGAAATGGAAACGCTTTACAGAATGATGGCTTATGCTATAAAAACTCAGCAACACCAAGAAACTGAGCTATACCATCATGGCTTGAGTAATTAGGTGGTTTTCCAAAATGGGTGCATTGTCAGAACAGGCATTGACAGGATCAGTCAAAGAAGTTGGGTCCACATGTCACAGGGGGTCGTACTGGGTTACCAACGTTGCCCGTGACCAGGCAACTCAAACACCATTGCGAACGTGGCAGAGAAATGACAAGTCGGACAAGGATATAAAATTAAATATAATTTATTGAGGGCATTATGAGATAAAAGCAATTAGTAAACGGGGATTATAGTTCTTAGGGCTGAACCAATTCCACAATATGTCCTAGGGCAGCAGTAGTAAGCACGGCAAGCAAGGAGGTCAGCAGCAGCACCGAGTAGAGCAGCAGTCAAGCCGAGCCAGTACTGCAACACTGGAAGGGGACACGGCAGCCAGCAGCACATCCACAAACTACAAGGGTTGTTGCGAGGAGCCTGGACACTTACTTTGCCGGGCACAGACAAAGTCTGTGACCCGGTGATGTGATAGCGCAGAATAGAGACCGCCGGGAACCTGGGCCAGCCTCTCACGCCGATACTGGAACACACGAAACACAGCGGCAGAACAGAGCGAGCGGACCACAAACAGGGAAGACACGGTACAAGCCTGAAACACTTACTTCTGCCGGGCACAGACAAAGTCTGTGGCCCGGAACTGTTTTGTGAGCCTGTTCTCAAACACGGCTGCCGGAGTCCTGGCCAGCCTCTTCCCTCCCCGCAGACAAAGCCTGGTGATCCGCCGTCTCTGCTCAGTTCTCCGCTGCGTCCGAAGGCTCAATGACCTTCCTGCTGCCCCTGTGTCCTGCAGGCTACTACCTGCCCAACGAATAAATGGAGAACCCAGCCCCGCACACACCTGGCACATAATTAATCACAAATCAGCCGTCTCTACCAGGATTGGAGGAGGTTAATTGGGTCCATTATCAGGCTGTGAATGGAACACCGGGGAAAGTCAGACAATAAAGACATGTAGGCGCACACTGCAAATGAAAAACCACAGCAATCCCAAGCAAAATCAAATGACACTGCAAACAAAAAACACTACAACCAAAGTACACAAATCACAATTTATCACCCCGTGACACCACACACTCAGTGTCAGATGCAAAAGCTGCCTTCAAAAAATAAATAAATGCATGAGTGCAGCCAGCATTGCTGCAAAGGTTGCAGAGGTGGGAGGTCAGACTGACAGAGCTAAAATAATATGCCACACAGTGCAACAACTCGGTCTTCATGGTCATCCTTCCACATGAAAGCCTCTTTTAAAACTTGATCACAACAAAACTTTGTTTGCAGAAAACTGCTGAAGACATGCAGTCAAAATGCATGCATTTCTGAAACCATATCCAGTGGTCTGATGAGATTTTAGATAAACTTCTTTGGCTTAAACAATGTCAGGCATGTGTGGCAGCGGCCTGTTGAACAGTACCATTATAATTGTGCCTTGCCTACAATCAAGCTCAGTGGTGCTAGCATCATGGTTTGAGGCTGCTTCAATGCTGCCAGCACTGGGCAACTGCAGTTTATTGAAGGAATCATGGATTGCAACATGTGCTGAAGGAGATGAAGGAGCACCAGTGTCTAACATCTCCCAGGACCAACAACTGTGTAATTGTGTAGTGTATTTGTTTCCTAAATAACAAAGACAAAATGTCCACTGAGTTTTATTAGGGTGTTTTACTGCTAAACTGAGTTGAAACAAGAAAGGGTAAAAATGACGTGTCCAAAATTATTAGTCCCCTGGCCTTTAAGAGTAGTTCTTTACTAGATTGGCACAGATATTCAGATATACGGAGATTCAGATATACAGAGGTTCCAGTGGTAATTCAGGGAAAGGGAAGATTTCAGGGAATGTTGCTTACGTGTTCCTCTCACCCCACGTGTCTCCACCACTACAACAGAACGTTCATTGGACCCCATCTAAAGAAAGGAAAACTTCCTGTCTGAGAGCAGTGAACATGCCTGATTGCAGGCTTGCATCTGTGTTGATTTATGGATTAAGCCAGATACATCCTAAAATTACGCGCCAACATCCTGACCATGGTTCAACACCAGACACGACTTCGATGGGCCAGGCAACAACTTCCACTACAGCAAGAGTGGCATAGGGTTTCGCAAGACGCTATCCGACGCCTAGTCCAAAGAATGCGCTAACAGATAGCTGCCTGAATCAAAGCAAACGGAGGCCAGGACATACCCGGTATCGACTGTTGTGACTTTGTGTTTGGCAGGTGCCATTTTCTTTTGTTAAGTTTTTTGTTTTGAAATTATTCTTGAAACTTTAGATTTTTGTTTCTGTATGCCAATTTCCTAAGCAAATGATTCATATGAAAAAAATCCAGTTTAGGGTTTCAAAAGAAAAATGATGTTGAAAAATATGGTCTATAAAGTTTTCATTGACTGTGAGTACATACATACTTTAAAAAGGCAATTCATTGTCTGAGGAAATAATTCTGCACCACATAGCAAGTAGCTAAATGCTTTATCATGGAAATGGCCAAAACAATAATAAAACTTTACTTGTATAGCACAGTTCATACATGCAATATGCAACTCAAAGTGCTTTACAGTTTGGCAGGGTTGTTGCAAGACAACATTTCTTGCGGTTCAGTGATGTCAGAGCAGATAAATACAGAAGCAGACTGACTCTTGCATGAACACAGGTAGGCAGTCCTTGTAGGCCCTAGTCAGCAATCTTTGTAGTCCAGTGGCGTTAGAGCTATGCAACGCTCTGTTAATGTGGGCTCTTATGTGAACATAGGTCGGCAGTCTTTGCGGGCCAGGGGCACTACACGAGGAAAGTTCATTTAGGCGCAGTCGGTTGTTAGTGTCCCCAATCTCTCCTACAACTCTGAGTTTGATAGATTGTAAGTTTTCCTCTAACAGGCATATGAAAATACACCAAAGGAAGCACATTAGTCTGCTAGCATGCTAAATTAGTTTGCTCTCTTCAAACTAACCTCTAAGTGAAGAGTTTACCGTTGGCCATGAAGGGTCCACCTTCCCTTTGACTTCACTCCTTACTGGTTCAGTTGCTATAGCGACCAACAATGCTACTTTGTTTATTTTAGAAGTACGTTCGCTACAGTTTAACTCTGAGCTGCCGACTTAATTCTTGGCTTCTTCGTGAATCCATCGTTGGATGCTCTGTCCCTGGCTGCGATTTCTGGACCGAAGATGTGTCTTAAGCCCTTGCCATTGCTCTGTTATCGAATCATGGATTGGCACACCAGAGCCCTTCAACAGGCACAGCCGTACCGCCCCAGGCACCGACTCCTCAGGACCCGAAACTGGAGCGACGTTGATGTTGGTGTGTCTATGGAGGAATGGAACATGTTCATTTGCCGCTGGAATGTCTTCCGCACTGGCTCAGGCATAGGAGCTGTCTAGGCCCCTTTTCATTCATTTCAGTGCGCTGGACCCAAACTCGGAGACAGTCTGTTGAAAGCCAATCCCACCGCTGCGTCTGGGTCCCTATCAGACCTGATCACCGTTATGCACTCGCTGGCAGTCATCCCAGTTGGGACATGTGTTCTGCGCACCAAACTGCTTCAGTTACGCCAGGAAAGCGATGAGGCATTCCGTGCCTTCACTGCCAGAGTACAGGGGAAAGCGGAGGCATGCACTTATGTTAATGTATGCAGTTGTGGCATGGATATGGACTGTACTGACCACATCATACAGGATGTTCTTCTCAACGGCATCTATGACTCAGACATACGCTGCAAAACGCTAGGGATGCCTGACATCCTACTGAAACTGATGAACGATGTGGTTGCACTCGTCGAGAATAAGGAAATGGCCCGCAATGCTCTCCCCACGTCCATCCTGTCAGCTATTTCGTCATTCCAGTATCAAAAAAGGCGGTCGCAGGCGAGCCCCATACCCACCCCGGCCCCATCACCCGCAGACCACGCCAAACTGGCTCATGCCCTGACTGTAAAAGAGCCTTCAAGGTCTTTACAGAGGGGACTCGTGGCTGGAATATTAAGCCTCACCAAGTCTGTGTCAACTGCTATAAGGCCCGGCGAAAGAGGAGACGACAGCAGCCATCAGCGGACAGTCAACAAGCTGCCATGGAGTCAGACACAATATCCATGGTCTCGTCAGTTCATTCCAGAGCCCACCCTGACAGCTGCTCGTTCTCGGGGCACAATATCAATAAGGCTGCGCCCATCAGACTTGACCACTCCATTTTTTACCAAAGGCAAATGGAGACGGGCTAAGCTCAGAGACCATCCCTGGATGTCAATCACCATTTCAGTTGATGAGCGGGGCAGCACCAACCACCGGGGCTCAGACTGCTCAGATTGCTGACACCGGCGCACAACCAGACCTGTGGTATTTGGAGGAGTTCCTCGCCGGCGGATTCTCACGTGACGACCTGCATCCTGTCACTCTCAGCCTGTCAGCTGCCAATGGCTCCTCCATAGCCGTGGGGAATGCATTCTTTGCTAGGCTCTCAATGGTATATGTGAGCAGCCCGGTCCGAGCCATGTACCTGTGAGACGTTGCTCAACCACGGCCTCCTACCTCGGGGTTTCGCGTCAAGTTGCAACAGGGGATACCGGAGAGCATGGCCCTGACGCTGGAGCACCGCACGAGGCCTTGTCTGTCCATGGTACCAGGCCCCCCAAAGGGCGGCTACAGGGATCCGGACGATCCCCATGACGCATGGTGCTCATGTCCACAGCATACTGTACCCCCGCCACGGCCCCCGGAACTGCCATTCCCATGCACAACAGAGAATAACGGCAGGTTGAGATCCTGGCTACTAAAAAGATATGCCTCTTCCACATTCAACACTTGCCCTCATCGTGCGTTGCCCTGCATGGAGAGGCCATCCATTGAAATGCATGTAGACCCATCGGCCACACCTAAGGCGGGCCACACCTAAGGTGTGCCACACCGCTGCTATGGTGCCCATACACTGGCAGCAGAAAGTCCGGCTGTACATTGGGCATTCCAGACTGTTGCCCGAGAGGTTGTAGAATCACACTCTCTTTCCTGTCCTTGGCGGAGCAGCACTATGCTGCCAACGAGGGAGAAGCCTTGGCTGTGGCATGGGGTCTTGAACAAACGCGATACTTCATGCAAGGATGTGACGACCTCAGTGTCGTGACTGACCATAAACCTCTGGTAAAGATCTTCAGTGACCGCATGTTACATGAGATAACAAACTTACTGAAGCAATGTACCCTCCCATGGTCCTTTGATCACCTTTGTTTACCTGTCCGGCAAGAGCAACCACGCTGCACCCCTACACTCAGGGTCATTGTGTGGCCTCTCCCTGGGATCGCAGAGTGCACCTGATGCCATGGAGTCAGCGCTTATGGCCACCATTCGTGGGACACGCAAGAACTCAAGGCAATCTCATTGTCCCTCCTCGCGCAGGAGACGGCGCCGGATGCATGCCTCGGTCACCTTCTGCACCTCATCAAGCAAGGGGGTAGGATTGGTAGAACATGAATGACCCCGCCCTGGCTAGTCTGTGACTGGTCTGCAAGTTAATCTATGCGCAGGATGGCATCCTGCTATATCACAACCGCGTTGTGATTCCCCCGTCACTCCGTGAGAGAGCACTTTGTCACCTCCATGCTGCCCACCAAGGGGCTTCAGAGATGTAACAGTGTGCCCGTGCCATAGTCTACTGGCCGTGGATGTGCAGACTGTAACCATAACGCTCCGTCACAAGCAGCCACGACCCCCCTCCTCACCACCGGGCACCCCGTTCGCGGCCGTGTTCGCAGACTTCTTTGACTACGGGGGTCGCCACTACCTAGTTGTCGGAGACCGACTATCAGGCTGGGTTGAAGTTCTGAATTCCACAGCGGCAACTGACCAGGCAGGATCGGCTGGCCTTGTTCGCCATCTCCGCATGTTCTTCCTCACTTTTGGAGTAACAGAAGAACTTTCCAGCGACGGTGGTCCCGAGTTCATAGCGAGCCACACTGAGAACTTCCTCCGCCTGTGGCAGGTCAAACATTGTATGTCATCTGTCAGCTTCCCTCAGTGGAACGGCAGAGCGGAGGTTGCTGTGAAGTCTGCCAAGCGTCTCCTGATGTCTAACACCGGACCGACAGGCAGCCTCCGCGCCTACACTCCTGACACCCCCCGGACCCATGAGCAGCCAGCCACCATGTTGTCGCCACCGCCGGGCCTGGTGAGCAAGCTCCTGACGATCCCCCCCGGGCCCCATGATGCTTGTGGGGATCCTTCAGCGAGCAGCGGATGGGCCCTGTGACATGGCCTTGGATACCTCCCCACCCATGCCTGCTCACGGTGTTGACCATGTTGCCCCAATCTTCTGACTGACAATACTACTTTGTTTATTTTAGAAGTATGTTCGCTACAGTTTAACTTTGAGCTGCTGACTTAATTCTTGGCTTCTTCATGAAGAAATATACTCCTCATTGTCATTAAAACACATAAGCCAACATCGAAGTTTACAGAAAATATACTTACATGGGCAACTGTATTTGTAATGAACATTGTCTGTTGTGAGAAATTCATTTTTCCTCGCGGTTGTGGTGACGCAATGAACTATCGCGATAGGCAGGTATAACCCAAAGTCGACAGTGATGCATTTCAGTGAAGTTCAGTGGATAAAGATATCTTCACTTTGCAGTTACAGGGGACATATTGTTCACATTGTAGCCAGCTCAAAAAAGATGTTTTCAAGTTACAATAAAGCATTCTGTATTCTGACTTCAACAGTCATGCATTCAGATTTTTTCACCTCATTACAATTATGAGTGCCACCTCTGAGTCACCTCTTTGTGAGAAGCAGCATTTTGTGGGACCAATCAAACCTGGGTTAATACTAGTCTGGTCATTCTAAGCCAATGTACTGCAGTAATTATTCTCTAAACTAGATGTACCGCATAGCGGTACAGTTGTGTGGAAATGATTTCCTGGAAGTGGGCATGGATGTTACAGAGATGTATCGACCCAGCCCATAAACGTTCACTTGAAGCATAGCGCCACCTAGTGATAAGGGTAAATGCCAAAATTGGGATTTTGAGTTGCCAATATCTTGGACTAAGAAGGTAGGAATTGCAAAAAATGTGTCATGCACGATCAACACAAAGACCTCTAAAAGCACAGCACATGCCATAAAATTGGGCCCATAGGGGCCGCTGTAATTATACAAAATCTCATTTTGCCTATTCCTTCCACAAATCACTCCTACACACTATACAAACACACACAATGTCATTCATTCAAAACCCACATCCATGCACACTTCCAGGAAATCCACACAAATTCTCACCTCACAACACTGCTCTACCACACACTCATCATACCAACAGTTCCCATATTTCAATACACTGCGGCAGTCATACCATGTACCGCTATGCGGTACATCTAGTTTTGAAAAATACTGTGATATCAATTTTTGGTCATACCGCCTGTAGCGAAAGAGAGGAGAAGTCACCCCACCTGGCTTTGAACCCAGGTCTCCAGGGTACCAAACAGGGGCTCTGACCACAATGCCAAAGAGCCAGGCTCATTGGGATGGCAGTCAGAGCACACCCACAACTCAAGTGATGGTCACTCCATCACACTGCCTTCCCCTTCAGGAGGCGCAGCCATGCGCTTCACACACTCAGGTGTCCCTCACGCATCTCCCACCATACTTCTCCCATCCAGGGTGCCCCACACATACTGGTGCTTCACCTATCACTGGGGTCCTTTACCCCAGGTCAACCTAACCTGGGGGTCGCTCATATGGCTCACACAGTGGCTGGACCTCCGATGACCTCACTGCAAGCCATCTCACTTCTGACACCATTTGTAGCGAAGGGGAGGAGAAGTCACCCCACCCTGCTTCGAACCCGGGTCTCCGGGGTACCAAACGGGCTCTGACCGCAACGGCAAAGAGCTTGGCTCGTTGGTGTTGCGGTCAGAGCCCCTGTTTGGTACCACCCCGGTGGGAGGTGCGTGAGTGACACCTGAGTGTGTGAAGCACATGGCTGTGCCTCCCGAAGGGGAAGGCAGTGTGATGACCATCACTAGAGTCCAAACATGTTGATTGTACTACCTCTCCTCCTATTCTTCCCGCTGGTTTGTGTTCGTCAATCGACTCGTGTGGACTTTCATCATGGCGGTGATGAGAAACTACAGCAAGGTACTGCCTGTCAAAACTATTTTATTAATAAATGTTGTGTACACTTACAAAGTTCTCAGTGCCTCGTTTTGAATGCCAGTGCCTTTGTTGTACTACCGATGGAGTTTGGAGTTTCTTCGAGCTGTTTTAATGGTTTAATAATAGCGCAATCTTCATGCTTCGTCTAAGGGCACCTACCACTTTCATTGTTAGCCTTCTGGAACGAACGGTAAAAAATAGTTAAGTTCTGAATACAGCAGGCTAACTCAATTTTGCTCCTCAGCAAACATACCAACTCGGTATGATGTTTTAACATGCCAATTTTTATTTTACACTTAATTTCTCCTTTAATTGCCAGGAGGCTAATAATTTTGGATATGTCATCTTTGGCCTTTCTTGTTTCAACTCAGCGTATCAGTAAAGTATCCTAATGAAACTTAGTGGATATTTTGTCTTTGTTATGTGGAAACAAATACACTATAAACATTTGTTCTTAATGGTCATTTCCATGGCAAAATTAAGAGTTTTGTCTAATTTCATAAGGGGGCTAATCATTTTGGGCTCAACTTTGTTTGTTTCTGTGTAATACATTTAGTTGCATAGCCAGATACTTCTGCCATCTACTAGATAATAATGTAATGGAAGGGTATAAAGATTGCTTGCACCCATGTCCTCTTAAGAGTTATCACAATGCTTTTGTAGCATGCTCTCTCTCTGCAAGATAAAAGTGGTTCAAATTCAGACTGTTGTTCTCTGTCTTGTTTTTAATCTATTTGTCAAATTTATCTAACAGGAAACCTCTACATATCCTGAACTCTTTGATGTGAATGAATTGTCACACACCTACAGTACTGTGTACTTATTACAGTACTTGCCAACATCTATAGTGGGAATTTCCACAGGTCAATTTCCATGGGGATCAGGATATGAGAAGTAAGGGTATATTGTGGATAATGCTGTGAGATTTACTTGCCGTGTTTGGTCTCACTTTGATGGTCTCAGTGTGAGTGTTAGTCCTGAAGCAGACTGAGGTTATTCTAGTAAAGATCTCACATCCTAAGGTTTCCACTGTGGGTACTGTGGGACAGTGGGCTCTGCCTCCAGCCCCTCTGCCCCCAAGACAACACCTCATGTGTGTTCTCAACAAAGACATCAAACACCATTATACCTAATGTAAATGAGGTTAGTGAGCAACTGGAGTACCAAGCCGTAATGCAGTATGTAATGACAGATTTGATGGTGCACCGGTAAAAGTTAATTAGTAGTTTTTGTGGTAGCTGAGCCTTTTTCAGGATACTCAGGGAGTCTAGCCTCTGGGTGCCCTTTTTGGCCACTGCAGAAGTGTTGGTGGCCCAGAACAGGTCCTGGCTGATGTGCACTCCCAAGAACCTGAAGCTCTGTACCACCTCCACTGTCTCCCCTCCGATGCTGATGGGTTGGTGGTTGCCCTGTCGTTGCTGTCTGAAGTCCAGGATCACCTCCTTCGTCTTCTTGGAGTTCAGGGCCAGATTATTGTCATGGCTTCAGCGTGCCAGGTACTCCACTTCCTCCCTCTAGGCTGTCTCATTGTTGTCTGAGGTCAGACTTATCACAGTGGTGTCGTCAGCGAACTTTACAATTGTGTTGGTACTGTGTTTAGGAACACAGTCGTGTGTGAAGAGGGAGTGGAGGAGTAGACTGAGCATGCATGCCTGTGGAGCGCCTGTGTTGAGGGTGATGGATTCTGAGCAGAGTTTGCCCATGCGCACAGACTGAGGTCTGTTGCTCAGGAAGTCCAGGATCCATCTGCAAAGTTGTGAGCTGAGACCAAGATTGTTCAGCTTAGTGCCCAGCTTCAGGGGGAGATGGTGTTGAAAGCAAAGCTGTAATCGATGAACAGCATCCGCACAGAGCTGTTGGATTCCTCCAGGTGTGAAAGGGCAGTGTGAAGGGCCAATGAGACGCCATCCTCTGTTGACCTGTTTGGCCTATATGCAAATTGGTGTGGGTCTAGAGATGGGGGGTGTTGGCTTTCAGGGAACATTTAACCCGTTTGCCTTGAGCTACTTTCCAATTAAACCAATTATGACCAGATGCTCAATGTTATGTAGTACTGACTTGCTGTAATCGGCTACAGTTCAGTTTAACGATGTCCTACCAAAACAAATGTTCTAGTTATTCACTGAACCAGCTTTCTGATTTACACAATTCTTCAGCCGGGTACACAAGCTTAATAGTAAAATAACCTGTTTAACGTGAACCTTAAACACATTGTAAAGGCCTTTTTGATTTCTGTCGTTATTTGTAGTTTCAGCAGATCACAATATCCTTCATCTTACTTACAGACATGTTGTGTGTGAGAAAAATGTACAGGTAGAGGAAGATCTGTGTCAACTCACTTTACAATTCACATGTTAACAGAACCTTCACTGAGAAAGGGTAATGACAAGGGAAAATATTTTAATCGATAAATAAAAATTTGCTTAGCTCTGCAAGTACACATTTACTCATAATACGAAAAGATACAAATCTTCTTAATGTAAAAAAAATATTATAAAGCCATCAGGCATGAGAAGTCAGAACAAAAAGTGAGCCTCAGTTGAAAACACCAGGGTCAACATAGACGTAAGCCTGGAAGTCATACAGCTTATTCCCCTTGGCATCATAATGGAACATGCGAAAGCATTTATCACAGAACAGGCATGGGTCCATAGGCGCTAGACGATCGTTGGTGGTGATCCATCTGGGAAAAGAGCCACAGACATCATGTAAGCAATCTGTAAGATGTACAATCCAATCCTGCTACTCTGGATATTTTTGTGTAGGCCTTACCGGCTGATGTACAGATGGCATACGCAGCACTTCCGTGTGATGACTCTGTGCTTGTGGGTGAGGAGTGGGTACAGAGTCCTGTCTCTGCAGTCATCTGGGTGGATCAACCTGGCAACACAGGCTTAATTAACAAAAAACCCAAACTCATGTTCAGGAAATGCACAAAAACAATTGTCTTCAATGTATTGATTATGTCTGTGTCAAACTGATGGTTTTAAAAACTTTTTCCCCACTGTTTAACTAACTAGATCTCATTAATACATTAAAAATCCTACAAAAAAATCTGTTATTCAATTAAATTCAAATTATTCAATTAAAATCTTTTATAGTCTTAGTAAGAACTAGTCTGAATAGAAACAAGCTAGTATGTAATTTGCCTGTTGTCATTTAAGCCCAGTGATGAATCTCCCGCATGTCACTGCTTTCTTACAGAGGGATACCTTGCGAGAAATTCTGATAATGAGCAATAGCTTGCTTTCAGTTGTACCAATATATTTACGAGTGTTTTTTTATAATATAAAACCACACACCTTATGTCAGTGAGGACCATCACATGCTCACAGTCTCCTTGGTGGCAGTAGTAGTAAGGGTAGCCAATTTTCATTCTCAGTTCATAGAATGTTGTGTCTTCCATCTTGGCAGTTTTGTACTCTGGGAAGCCGTGGGTTTTGGCCCACTCGCGTATGGTCCTGTGAAACCCAAACAACCCTGTTCAATGTTGTGCTGTCAGACAGTGATTTCTTTGAGCACCACAACCCTTACTAACAACCAAGATTATGAAACCACAGTTGATAAAGGCCTTGCTTATCAATCGATTAAACAGTTCATTTGTTCTTGCTGTAGAGATTTCTGTTAAAATTACACAGGAAGGCTATGCTATGGGGAGAGATTTGCAAAAGCCGCCAGGCCTGCCTTGTGATAGGCCTGACATTTTGCGTGGGTGGAAAAGACTGCTGCTCTTTCAAATTGATTCTACTGATGGCTCACAAGACTCTGGCAATAGTATGTCACAACAGTTCCACAGAGATGCACCCCACACACCAAAAAAGCAAATGAATGGGGCTTTGTGCCTACAGAATGAAAGAAGAAGAATGTAGAAGAAAAACTGATGAATGCTTACTCGCTGATGTCCCGACATTCTGGGTATCTCATGTCATTATAAAAAACTCCCTCAAAATAGAAGAAAGCAGATTTGAAGTGATCCTGTAAAAAGAGAGGTTTCTGTTAAGGTGTGTGTGTGTGTGTGTGTGTGTGTGTCTGAAATAGCATGTAATTACAACAGAAACCTAGACAAAGATGCCACAGTTCAAACATTATCCTTCATGCATAAACCTAATTTTTGTCCTTATCTGACCTTACTGATGTATTGAGGAGTGGCATCAGGAATATTGCTGAACTCCCCAAACACTTGTAGGTCACCAACACAGCAGATAGCATCCCTTAGCTCTGTCAGCTTCTGGCTTCCAAGTACTTGCAATGTCTGATGGGCCCTCACATGCTTGAACTAAAAGTAGGTCAAAGATTTACAGAGGTTAATTAGCTTTTATGCAGTATTACAAGATTTGGATTGCCAAGAATCCTTAGCTTTTGTTTGAAGATACTAAAAACTTGAGCTGATCATACCCTATCAAATATAACAGGGTAGATTATGTTAAAACTTAAGATGATTTCTCCTTCAGGAATCACACTGGTGGGATCTTCTGGCAACAAACCCTTGTGTGCAGATTCCTATAGGGAAGACCATAAACAAAGGTTAAATGGAATAAACACTAATATTATGTTTAGGAGGGTCTGGTTGGGTGTTTGAAATGTATGCATGTCTCAAGCAGCATTGCTCTTACCACATTACATAAATCAACTCCGACATGACCCATGTTTTAAAAGACCACTCAAAAGCAACGGGGATACACTTAACGTAACAATGAAATGGCTACATTTAATCAATTAAAAGTTTATTCTGTCAAGGTATTCCTTCTGCAACAGCAGGCGCTTGGAACTTACCAATTCGTTAGAGTAGTTCTCGTGTCTTCCGATTGTGTCTCTAACAAGCGTTTCTCTGTAATCTTGACGTCTTTTCCGAAGCCTGCAATTAAACATTTGACAACCTCCTGAGGTATACATAGCCAATCTGTACAGTCTGCAACAGTCAGAAATATCACGTGAAGAAAGATTTTAAGGTAGGCTACCGTAGACATGCGAGTTTAGGATCTGAAGGCACTACATTTTGGTCGACTGGCGAGTCATCAGGGTGACTTCTCAAGGAATTGACACTAGACATGGATAGAGAAAAACTAAGGTTATTGTATAGCACGATACAATCACGATATAATCACGATTCCGTTTTTCAAATCTCCCATCAAAATGTGGGTCACAAACCTGCAAATATCTTTGAGTTCATTCAACGTTTCTATAGGTAATTCCAGAAGCTCTGCAAGTTTGGCATCCTCAACCTCTTCAGGGTTTGTCTCGTAGGAATACAAATCGGGAGGCAGTGCATCTAGCCACAATTTTCTGAAAGACTCTACATGAATTACCTGAGAATTTAAATAATTGGGTTCAAATCTAGGAATATTTTCACCGCCTGTTTCATCTGCACTGCTCTCCGCCATGTTTCTTCAAAAGTTGCTATCTATTGCGTCACGGCATTGGTGTTTCTGGGAAATGTAGTCCCATCTGGTCACAAGTTTATTCATTTATTTAGCCGAGAACATATACAAAATCTGGGGAGTCACAACTCGATATTTTCATATTTCACCTATGTAAATATTTAGCCTACGCAGCAGCCTTATTTTGATACTTCATTTAGGTCTAAATTACTGATAAATTGCTGATAAATCAGTATTGACAAATTTGCAAACACCGTCATGCACATTTGACAACAGTAAAAGTCAGGAAAACTGGGTAAACAATTATAGTTGTTCTAGGAAGTTTTCATTACACTAAAGAGAAAAGGGAGCGAGCATTTGTCAACACGCATTTGTTTAGGAGCATATTTCCCGTCAAAAATGGTCGTGGTTAAACTGCTGTCTACTGTAGCTTAAAACAACAAAAACGAAACAGTTTCGTCAATTGAAGTCAATGAATGTCTTGAACCGCAGTCCTTTTCTGAACTGAAAAGTGCACATTTGATGAGTCGGCTTGTCACGCAGTAGCCAATCAATTGAGCCTATTTAATTTGATCTGTAGGGGAGACCGGGGTTGGTTGTCACACGGGTTGGTTGACACACTCATAGACATACTATACAGACTGTATAGACTGTATAGTATGTCTATGGTCACACTCATCATATCTCGGCCACTAAAGGGCGCTGATCAACGTCGCTGACATAGAATGTTCAGAATTCGTGTTAGGGGTCATCTACATTGACAGGTCAAGTGTTTGACACAAAGTTTTGAGGTGAGATCAATGTCAAGGTTTTTCATGTCAAAATGTAAAATTTCAGAACTTTAGGTTTTCTTTTCTAGTTTTGTAACTAATGGGTTGTCTTTAGAAACACTCTTACCATTAAAAAGTATAAAGACAGAGCTATGTTTTCAATATGTTTTTCTTATTTATGCTACAACTTGTGGCTGCTAGCATACAAGGTCAGTTGGGGATGATTGTCACACTCTGTTTGGGGTTGGTTGTCACGTGCCAACAATGGCCATAGTATTCACTCTCTGACACACACACTCTCTGACACACTCTAATTGTTCTAATCTATCTTTTGGTGCATAACATGTATATTTAAATAATATGTTATAAAATAGGCCTAGTATGTATTCAGCGAGTCTATGTTTTATTTCAATGTTCCCAATGTCAATATTACCAATGCCTGTGCTGTGTGTTATATCTATATTTCCAATGGCTGTGTGTTATACTTACATTCTGAATAAATTTCACTTCACTTTTTTGCATAATTTTCAAAAATATTTCTATGTTATCATTTCCCCTCCCCCCATTGAAATAACATTGTGACAACCAACCCCATAGTGTGTGACAACCAACCCTGCGACTTTGGTAAAAGTCGAAGTCACTGACTGAAATGTTACTTGAGTTAAAATCTTAAAGTATCAGAAATGTCTTGCACTTAAGTATGACAAGTAGCCTAATGTAAAAATAAATGTACTCAAGTAATGTAATTAAAAGTACAAGTCGGCTAAAAGTTAATAACAGGCAAAAGGAAGTCTGAATTTGTAGCCTAATATTTTGATTAACTGTGAACATTTGGCACCTATGGTTAATCTTAAATGACAAGCAATTACACTGCTGAAAATGCACACACATGACCAATTGCTGTCATTAAAACAAAAGTGGCTAGAAAACTGAATGTTATCTGGCATCTGAAGATGGAGACCACAGTTTGAAACCTTTTTTTGCAAACCTTTATTTTTTTTAAATAAGATGTCAATGCTGAAAATGAGGCGTACACCACACCATCAAGAAAAAAAAAAACATAAAACACGGCTGTCTCCGTCTCCTCTTCCATCAGGACTGAGTGCGAAGCTAGTTTACTGCGTGAAGCCAACAGGTGTAGCCTATTTTATGGAGATAAATTTGTCTCATAAAGATTTGTATAAATAAAAAAGATATATATAAATATAAATACATTTACAAATATTCAAACACAAAATACAAATACAAAAACGTGACATACAAATAAATGATAGAATGTATATAAATACACAGGCATTTGTATATATATTTTCGAGATTTGTAAATATATTTTCGAGATTTGAAAACAAATGTAGTTGATATGTATGTGGAGTCTGCATTTGTGGATCAATTTTTTGCTTTTGTGTCTATTACGTAATTGTGAGACATTCCTACCGCACACCACGGTTTCACATATAATGTCACCGGATTTGAATACAAATACCCTTGACTGGACATCCAGCAGATGGCAGTGTTGAGCAAAGGTGTCGTGCAGCTCGTCGGTAGCTGCTAGTTTGGTGTTATATCCAGCTATCCAGTAAATGCAACTACATGACAACATGGAAGCAACGATCAGTGGTTTAAATGGATGGGTTAAGTAGTGTTATTTATTAAACATATACAACAAGTGTTGCCCACACAGTACTATATTGTTACTGGATAAACCATACATTGCATGGTTATCAATACCTGGGATGGCCCAGTTTATGGGGTGACCACTCTCCCGTTTTCTGACAGAGCGCCCTGACAGATGTATGGTTTAGCCAGTAGGCCTAACAATATAGCACTGTGTGGGCAGCACTTGTTTTGGATGAAAACAGGAAGTAGCGTCCTTATTCATTCTGTTACCATATGGTCTCTCCAGGGCTCAAACTGTTTGATCTGTTTGGTTTTCTAGGGACGTGGGGTGTGATTTTCTAGGTGCCTCTTCACCGTCTCGGGTTAGCAGCTATCGATACCTGGCAAACACTCACAGACGTCGTGTCAACATCTGTATATCTGTACAGTGAAGTACACTCCATTTGGTGAAGACACACTAAAACACAAGTAATAAATAACACTACTTAACCCATCCATTTACCACTGATCATCGCTTCCATGTTGCCATGAGTCAAAAGCAAAAAATGGATCCACAAATGCAGACTCCACATACATATTAACTATATTTGTTTTCAAATCTCGAAAATATATTTACAAATCTCGAAAATATATATAGCCTAGCCTACAAATGCCTGAGTATTTATATACATTCTATCATTTATTTGTATGTCGTGTTTTTGTATTTGTATTTTGTGTTTGAATATTTATAAATGTATTTATATTTATATATATCTTTTTTTATTTATACAAATCTTTATGAGACAAAATTATCTCCACACACACACCTATTGGTTGTCAAGCGCAAGTGGTAATTGTGAACAAGCCCAGTCCTGACTTCATTGCAGTCAGTTCATTTTTTTTTTTTTGGTAACGAGTAGGCTAACTAAACGGCACATTGAAAATGTATCAGAGCAAAAGTATTCAATTAGGTTCGGAAATATAGTGAAGTAAAAGTGAAAGGTATCCAAAAAAAAACTCAAGTAAAGTACACATTCTTCCAAAATGTAGTATTATTACTTCGTTACTATATAACACTGGGAAATAGGTGGGCAACGGCACTACGCATGCAATACATGTGATACTCAGTTGCTCTTCTTTTACATACTATGAAATCACCCAGAACATGCTGGAGTAGCCTAACTGACATCAACCTTTTTAATGTGTCGAGAAGACGTTCTACTGACGAAATATTGACGTGTCCACACAAACCACTGAAAAGATGTTCACACGACAGAACTCCTGCGGGGGGGGGGGGGGGGGGGGGGGGGCGCTGGCTATAAGTGCAGTTGGATAAATCGTAAGATCTTTGTGCAGGCACGCGTGGCATTGGGGAAAACAAACATGGCTCAAGTGGAAAAAACAAGTTCTGAAACAAAGGCGAGTTTTTGTAATTCGTTGAGTAGCTTGGGTGTCTGTTTAGTTTTTTTTTCTCTGAAGGCAGCTTTCATGTGTTTTTTATACAGGTGGGAGGTAATGTTTGAGATGTGTTCTTTCTGCTTTTTCTGCGGTTAAACTGTCAAAATGTGACATTAGCCCGGAAAGCGGCATGGTTCCCAATGAACTTATGAGTTATTGAGGTAACATTAACTTAAAATGTTCCTAAAGCTGACCACATGGACCTGAAATCCTGAAATCGTAGGTTTAAATCTGAAAAAACTACTTTGAGGGTGTCTAAACAGCGATGCAGACATGTTTTCAATGTGCAGAAATGTCTTCTTTATTTTCAGAATGAAGATACATTTGCTAGCAGTTTTGTGTAAGTATATGTGTGTGCCCAGTGTCTTTTTTTTACATCAGCCTATAGACTGTTTCCAACAGTAATGCTGCAAATTCTGTTCCAGAGATGATGGTGCATGTTCTATGTAGCCTAATAATTCTCATGTGCATTGATTTTTAAATACGTGGTAAAAACTGCTTGTGACCTGTCAATTTATTGTGGTGGTTATGTGTCAATTCATGTCTTAAGATTGAGCTTTTGTTACACAGGACACCCAAAGTGGACCTAAAGGGGGCACTGAATGAGAGTTTTATGGCACTAAATCTATTCCTGCACAACAAATTTTTCGAGGCAGTTGAGCTTCTCAAACCATGGTATGATGCAATACATGCTAAACATCATTTAAGTCACTCAGTTTTCCATCCTAGCATGATCTACAATGAATGCTTCTTACAGTGCTTATGTTCATGCCCCCCCCCCCCCCCCCCCCCCCCCCCACACACACACACACACACTCACAGGAGGAAGGATAGCATGTATCATGCAATGGGATACAGCAGCATTATGACCATGCAGGCTGGAATGACCTTTGCTCCAAAGGACTTGGAGACTGCCACAGCTGCACTTGAGGAGGCCCTTGTTACATGCCAGAGGTGCTACCAGGTTGTCAGACTCTGAATGTTATGTGTCATTTTGTGCATGACCACAGTGACATGATTTATCTCTTTTCCACTCATATCAGGTTCAGACGGAAGGCTACTTTTGTGGAAGCAGTTTCAAACATCATCTCAAGACGAGTAGAACAGGTGACAGAAGGTCTGTTGCACTGTCTGTTTCTGTTTCGTCATTCCAGGGTGCTTGTGCGGGTCTTCAAAATCTTAAAGTACAGAATTTTGAAACACTGTTTACCTCATCTTAGAAAGTATGGAATTGTGTGTAAAAGTCTTAAGAGTATGTAAAAAAATCTCTCATAGTCAAATTTTATAGTATGCTTAAAGGCACCTCATCTAATAGAATAAGAAATACATAAAGAAATAATACAACCCGATATAATTTTGCTAACCAGTCACATGTATTAAACAGTTTCCGTTGATATCCAATTAAAGCTTGTGTAGTGCTATTATGTTCAGCTTGAGGTAACAGTCATTTGCTGAATGTGTCTAAAACCGGAAAGGAAGATTTACATTGAAGTAATTAATAAACGGAAATTATTAATACTGGTCCTTTACTGTTATAGCCCAGCATTGCTGGGACAATAGTACTTTGCAACTGGTATTGCCTGGCAATACTATTTTTTGGTGAGACTTTAAAAGCTTTTAATACTGGTTTTGAAAAAGTCTAGAATTTTTATTTGGAAAAAGAGCAAGCACTGTGTCATTCTCTACAGCTTTTTCTGATTTTGTATTGCACTAAACCTCACCTCTGTTCCGTAGAGGAAATGCATGCCGAACTGTGCTATGCTGAAGTTTTACTCCTGAGAGGTGCATTAACATTTATAGGGGTATGCAACAACTATTGAAACACACATTTTTTTACTGGATGATTTATGCCTACAGTAGGGTTTTGAGTGTCACAAATCAATGCTTAAATAATTGTGGTCATGAACTCCTTTAGGATGAGAGTGTAATTGGCTTCATAAAAGGAGGAATGAAAATGCGAGCGAGCTATCAAGCATTTAAGTGAGTGATTTTGTTTTTACATGATCCTTATTCTATGTGACTTGAGTAACTCAAGGCATCACCAAACTAATACTGTACTCGCACAACGTATACTGCTATTCTGATAACCAGATATATGCAGCAGTGATATCATTATGTCTGTACTCCACTCTGCCTCAGGTGTGACATTTTTTGTATTCTTTCTACCAGGTATTGTCAGGAACTGTTAAACACGTACAAAACTCTGACTGAAGAAAGTGACACATTCAGGAATTTCGCTGGAGGAGTTAATATGGGAATTGGCTCCTTTAACTTGGTATGATGTACTAGTTGTTGTTGTTGTTGTTGTTGTTATTGTTCTTGTGGCATATAAGACTTGCGTACATGCATTTGCATCTAAGAGTGCATATGTTATCTTTTTTCTTTTCCCAGATGCTCTCCCTTTTCCCTGCTAGAGTCCTTAGATTACTTGAGTTCCTGGGTTTTGCTGGCAACAGAGTAAGTTTATCACTGCAATTATGAAGTGGTATGAATTTACCATACATCATTAATTAAATTCTACATGTAGTTCATTTTCAGTTGCATCAATACAGGAGTAAAAATGAACTGTGAAATAAAAGTGAACAGTTTCTTTTAAGTTGTTGTAAACATGTCCTGTTCTTCTCCAGGAAATGGGTCTGTCCCAGCTCCGTGAAGGTGCTACCAGAAGTAGTCTGCGCTCCATCCTTAGCACACTAACTCTGCTCATGTTTCACCTTTACACCTCTGTCATACTGGGTAAGACACTAGGTATGTGTGTGTGAGTGAGAAAGAGAGAGAGGGAGGGAGAGGGAGCATACATGCCTCTGCATGTTCATAATTTGAAGAAACCGTAAAAAAGACACTTTCCATAATCTTTTTTAGCTGTCTTTCTCTTAGAGTCAGTCTTTATAGACCACCCACAAGTACATAAATATGTTTTTCCACCTCTTTTAACACAGCCATGTGTGAATGGGTTCATTTGAGTTGGTGGCCTGGCTTAAAATGACGAGATGAGATCATCTCAGATTTGCTGGTAAGCTGTCAAATCAGAAAGCAGCTGGTTTAAGTTTTCTGGTTTGAGTACCCTGTCAGTACTCATTGAAACAAGATTATGTCAGCTGTTTCCTGATTTGATGACTGTCCATGGAAAAACTTGTCCAATCTCATTTAACACTACGTTAAGACAGACAGGCGAAATCAAACAAGCTCAACGAGACATCCTACTGCTCCCTATGTGGTATCTTGGGAGTGTTGATCAAAATAGTAATTCAATTGGTATCTATGTTTGTGTTCCAGGTACAGGTGAGGGTAATGTTGCTGAGGCTGAAACCCTACTGGCACCATATGTTGATCAGTTTCCCAATGTAAGCAAGCCTTTTCATGTAGTCGTATTCTCAGAGGTACATCTTACCGAACTCTAACAAGTGTACTGTTTGTCTTTGTCCATTAGGGGGCACTAATGCTTTTCTACACTGCTAGAATTGCAGTGCTCAAAGGGAACTTTGAATTGGTGAATATTGCTGTTCTTTACAACATGAGGCATGGGGGACAACAATATTTCTTTTAGTTTCTCATACTAAAATCCAGTTTAATGTTAGTTTTGTGTATGCTGTTAATAGGCACAGCAGAAGTTTGCAGAGTGCATTGCTGCTCAACAAGAATGGTATCAAATCCATCACCTGTGTTACTGGGAGCTGATGTGGTCCCATTCATTTCAGCAGAACTGGCTAGAGGCTTACCACTATGCAGATCTACTCTGTAAAGAGAGCAAGTGGTCCCAGGTATAGGGTATTGTTATGAAAGAAAATCTTATTTGTTGTTGCCTTTCTTTCACTTTCACAGCCATACCACTCTCATTTATGTATCACAGTTTTTGTATCAATGTCACATAAGTTCTGTTATCCTAGCATACACATTCATTACCACACTTTTGGTCTTTAGGCAATTTATGTGTTTCAGAAAGCATCCATTTTGACCATGATGGCCGATGAGGAGGCAATGAAAACTGGGGAGCAGGTTGAAAACCTGTTCAGGTAAGCAGCAACAAGAATAAGAGCTGTAGAGTGTACAATTACAAAAAACATTCAGTATTAAATATTTCTGGCTTTTGCAGGATGGCCTGCAAAGAATTAGGAAGATATATATATATATATTTTAATTTTCCTTTAGTGTGTATGTTTTGAAGTGAGTAATTTATGTATTTGTTTAATATTTTTTCCCAATTCTTTAGACAGGTAGAGGGTCTTAGACTGAAATTTGCTGGCAAGTCTGTACCTACTGAGAAGTTTGCAGCACAGAAAGCAAAACGCTACAGTGATCCTGACCCATCAAAGTTGGTCATTCCAGCATTGGTTAGCACAAATCTCATTCTATCCACTCCAACTCGCTCTTTCCCACAACAACCCGCATGCAAAACTAAATTATTTCTGTACATTATTATCTTCACCAGGAAATGATGTACATGTGGAATGGGTTTGCTATAGTGGGGAAGAGGCCTGAACTGACTGAAAACATTCTCAACACCATACTGAAAGCAGAGGACCAGCTGGCAAATGATCCTAGTGAGTAAGGGCTCTAGTACTGGCATTGCTACTGTACTGATATACATTCACGCCTAGCAACTGATTACTGAACTACCAGTGAATTGGCAAGTGTTTCACCCTTTTTGGTCAGATCCTTCGGCGTACCTTACTGATGACCAGTGCTTGGTGCAGATGCTGAAGGGCCTGTGTTTAAGGCATCTTGGATGCCTGCTGGATGCTGAGAGCTGCTTCACTTACGTTATTTTAAAGTAAGAGCAGAAATAAGCACATAACATGCCAAGACAAATCACTTCACGCTTGATCTAGTGGTTTCCCTTAAGAGTAAACATTAAAAAAGTTTCTTGACAATGGCATGCTGTTTTATGTTAAAAAAAAAAAACTTAATTATGAATTCTACACTCACAGTGAGAAGAATATTAAATATGATGCCTACTTGGTACCGTTTGTCACATATGAATTGGGCCTCCTCTACAACCAGCAAGGAGATGCTAAGAAAGCCATTACATACATTGAAAATGCAAAGTGAGTGTTTCCTAACAAGCCTCAAGGCTAATTAGTTTAAAATGTGTTTCTAACTGTTGTATGCCCGTGTTAGCTCCTAATATAATGCAATAACCTAGGCCAACCAAATACAAAAGTGACCTTTTTGTAGCTGCTGTAATCCTGTAAAAACATAGATGAATACATAATCCACATCTATTATATTGCAGGCTGAATTACAAGGACTACTCCATGGAATCGAGGTTGCACTTCCGCATCCATGCAGCTCTGTCCAGCATACGCAATTCTGTCAAAAGCACTATGGAGTAGTTGCTTGTCTGCCTGCTCACACCATCATTATGAGGCAACTGAACAAACAAGTTCTTTTAATGATATATGTCACAATAAGATACATAGATAATAAATACATTCTGTTTAGGTATATGTGTCTTGCATTTCTCTCAATGATATTCTGGTATTTTGATTGTACATTGAGTTTCATACTCATGATCTTAGATTTTGGTACGTTTTGGTCCTGACAGCCATACAGACTTACAGTAGTTCACATAATTTGTGTTTGAGTACTTACAGAACATGACATTGTGAATGCCTTATTTTAAACTCAGACGGCCTATTTTGAGGCCGTGGCTTGATGACCACCCGCCATTTTAGACAGAATTGTTTTGGCAAATTTTTAAGCTGAGGCAAAGAAAGCCAGGGCTAAGCATTTTTCTGATAATAGAAGCAAACATTCTCCTCACCCTAGAGTTTTATTTAATAGCATAAACTCAATTATTGACCCACAAGTCTTCCCGGAGGTTGAGGCATCCACCAATGACTTTGAAGAGTTCTGGAAGTTTTTCATTAAGAAAATTACATCACAACACAGTTCATTTCTGTTGTATCTGACACCCTGTTTCATTTCCCCATTGTTGAAGCCACTTTTGACCAATTCCAAGCAGTTTCGTACACTGTGGGACATTGTAAAACACATAAAACCATCAACAGCCCCACATGATCCTACCCCCTCACAGAGTATCAAACATGCTTTTGATGCTATTGGTCCCTCCCTCCAATTTATTCTAAACTCCTGCTTTGCCAAAGGCATTATTCCCACATATTTCAAGCATGTGGTTGTCCAGCCTTTGCTTAAGAAACATAATCTGGATGCAAAAAAATTGTACTAATTTTTGTCCTATCTCTACACTGCCATTTATTTAAAAAAAATCTTGGAGAAGCTGGTGTTAAACTGCTTTCATACCTCAACTTAATAGAGACCCTCGAGCCATTTCAATCTGGTTGCAAAGCCCATCACAGCACTGAGACAGCCCTGCTAAAGGTGACACAATTCAACAGTGGTCCTGTTGAATCTTAGCTGCGTTTGACACTGTAGACCATGATAGACTACTAGAGTATCTTAAACAGTGGGTTGGTATTAAGGGTACAGCTCTAAAATGGTTTCACTCCTATCTCCACCAAATATCCTTCTCAGTATCCATAGGTCAGTACTCTTCATCCCCAGCCCCTGTGTCTTATGGTATCCCCCAGTTTCTGCAATTACATTCTCCCCCTTAGGTAACATCAGAAAATTCAATGTTTCATTCCATTTCTATGCAGATGATTCCCAACTGTACATTCCAAAATTAAAACCCTTAAAATTAAAACGCGGATGGCAAATAACTTCCTTCAGTTAAATGACAAGAAAACTCAAGTTACTGCCTGCCAACCTTGGTACTCTTGCCCCCTATGTTAAATCCCATGCATGCAACCTGGGTGTTATTTTAGGCTCCCATCTTAACCTGGACAAACAAATCTCATCTGTTGTAAAATCCAGTTTTTAGCAAATTAAGAGTAATTTCCAAACTCAAGTCTGTTATGTCATACAATGACATACAATGATGAAAAGTCATCTTAACCTCCTTTCATAACCTCCTGTCTTACCGGTTCCCCCGTATGGACGGACAGACACACAGTCGGACATGGTCATTGCATGGTCAATCCCTCCGGGGACCAGGTAATAACACAAATAATAATACAAGTAAAATAGACTATAGAGACTAGTAGAGTAGTAGTAGTATTGCACACTATACTGTGGGTATTGCACAGTTTGAATGTAGACAACAGCAGCAGTGGGCTAACAAACCCAAATTACACACACACACACAGCTGCAGGAGTGGAATGACAGTAAGGTGAAGTGTCTATATAGAAAGCAGTATCACTATTCTGGTACATTTCGAGTTTTGACAGCCCATGTAAAGAAGCTGTTCTCTGTCTGTTAGTTTTGCGATTGATGGACCTAAACATATTCCAGAGGCCAGAGGTGTCACGGGTACCAGACTGACAGAAGGACAGACCCAATAGCGTAACCTCAAAAAGACTTTATGTAAGGGTTGGGGAATAGGGACAAAGGCAGAAGCCCGTTTGGGCTGATGAGTCACTGGCGATTCGATCGCCGGAGCACACAGGGCGACGGGCAGGGGAAACCCCGTATCCGGGTCCAGGTGAAGTGGGCCGAGTCGTGGACGGGCTGTGGTCGGTACCAGGGGCAGGAGAGAGGAGAGGCGTCGAGGGCAGGCGGAGGTCAGGACCGGGGTAGGAGCGTGGATCAGAGTCGAGGGCTGGCAGGAGTCGGATACCAGGGCTGGAACGTAGAGCAGAGTCGGAGACAGGCGGAGGTCGGAGCCAGGGGCTGGAGCGTAGAGCAGAGTCGGAGACAGGCGGAGGTCGGAGCCAGGGGCTGGAGCATAGAGCAGGGTCAGAGACAGGCTGAGGTCGATACCGAAGGACTGGAGAGCCAGGGGCAGATCGGGGTCGAAGCCAGGGCAGGAGAGTCGAGCAGAGTCGGGGGACAGGCAGACGTCGGCACCGGAGGACTGGAGATGATAACATACAGACGGGGGAACAACAGGAGCAGACAGGATACGAAAAGACAGAGGAGGGTATAACCAGACAGACGCAGGAGAGCCAGGAGTCGAAAAGCTTGCCAAAGGAATTCACCGTGGTTCGCAGACGGACTGACAATGAGAGAGTGAGAGAGGTGAGTCTAAATAGTGAAAACCCCAGAAAACTAAACGAGTGTGAAACGAGGAGTGCAGGTGAGGAGACTGTTCGAATGATTACGTGATGGTCACAAACAAGGAAGTGCCGGTGAGGCGAATGATCAGCGATCGTGAGTTAAGGGAGGCAGGTGAGGGAGATAATAACAAGAGGAGCTAACGAGGGAGTGTAGGGAGTAACGCGGAAGAGAAGTGATGAACAAGGAAAACCAAAAAGACGAACAGGTGGTAAACACAAGTAACTAAGCGAAAAAAAACCCCAAGCACAGAACGACACCGTGACAGAACGCCCCCCACCCCCCCCCCCCCCCCCCCAAGGGACGGCCCCAGAAGTCCCACGAGAGAAAAGAAAAAAAAAGGAAAACACCAACCGGGTGGGAGAAGGGAAGAAGGGGAATCAGAATTCCTCGGACCGGTCAGAGAGGTGGGCGTCACCCTCCGGTGCCCCTCGAACGTCCCCGGTGGCCGGAGCAGGTGCAGGTAGCCGAGGAGTCGGAGCGGGCCGGAATGAGGACCTAGGACGACCCCGACGGAGGGCCGGCTGGTCGGGATGCTCACAGTGGAAGTCATTGATGAAGGAACGGTCCAGAATCCTGCTCGCTGGGACCCAAGACCTCTCCTCAGGACCGTACCCCTCCCAGTCAACCAGGTAATGTATGCCCCGGCCTCTCCGTCGGGACCGGAGAAGGCGGCGCACCGTGTAGACAAGGTCCCCGTCGAGCAGTCGTGGAGCAGGTGGTGGAGGCACCACGGGTGTATGAGGGCTCACCCGTACAGGTTTAATCCGGGAGACGTGGAACGTCGGGTGGACCCTCATGGTAGTAGGGAGTCGGAGACGGACCGCCGTGGGGCTGATGACACGCTCCACCAAAAAGTGACCCAGAAAGCGCGCCGCCAATTTACGGGACTCCACCCGGACAGGGAAGTCCTTGGCCGACAAACAGACAGTTGACCCACACGATACTCTGGAGCCGGCGTCCTGCGGCAATTGGCGCCAGCGGAATAAGAGGCGACGGCCCTCCGCAGCGCGACCCTCGCTCGAGCCCAGGTCCGCCTGCAACGGCGGGCATTGGCCAGAGCAGAGGGGCAGGAGAACTCTCCCTCCTGGCTGGGAAACAGAGGGGGCTGATATCCATAAACACACTGGAAGGGTGACATGCCCGTGGACGAACAGGTGAGTGTATTGTGGGCGTATTCCACCCACACAAGCCGACTGGCCCAGGAGAGGGGGTCCCAGGAAACCACACATCGGAGGGCCTTCTCGAGCTCTTGGTTTGCCCGCTCAGATTGCCCATTGGCCTGGGGGTGGAAACCGGAGGTGAGACTGACTGTGGCCCCCAGTAGATGACAGAACTCCTTCCAAAAAGCGGAGGTGAACTGGGGGCCACGATCGGAGACCACATGAGTGGGGATACCGTGGAGACGGAAGACATGCAACTGGACTGCTTGCGCGGTCTCCTTAGCAGACGGAAGCTTAGGGAGGGGAATGAAGTGGGCCATCTTGCTGAACCGATCCACCAAGGTAAGTATAAGTGTATTCCCCTCCGAGACAGGCAGTCCAGTGACAAAATCCAGGCTGATGTGGGACCAGGGATGAGAGGGCACGGGCAGAGGCTGGAGAAGGCCAGCAGGTGGACGATCTTATTACAGCTACAGACCGGGCAGGCATGGACGTACTCCCGGACCTCCCTCTCCAGGGTGGGCCACCAAAACCACCGGGCGAAGTGATGGCTGGTGCGGGTAGCTCCAGGGTGACAAGCCAGGAGGGAGTCGTGCCCCCACTGCAGTACTTGAGAGCGGAGAGCCTCAGGCACGAAGAGTTTGCCCTCGGGACAGGCGCTAGGACCAGGCTGATCCTGGAGGGCTCTCTGGACCTGCCTCTCCACGTCCCAGGTGAGCGCCGCCACGACCCGGGATCCTGGCAGGATGGGGACCGGACCCTGAAGACTGTCATCGTCCTTCTGGAACTGGCGGGAGAGGGCGTCGGGTTTGACATTTCGGGAACCTGGGCGATAAGACAGAGAGAAATGAAAATGTGAGAAAAACAGAGACCAACGAGCTTGTCGGGGATTGAGTCTTTTTGCTGTTCTGATGTACTCGAGATTCTTGTGATCAGTCCAGACAATAAATGGCACGGACGCCCCCTCCAGCCAATGCCGCCACTCCTCTAACGCCAGTTTAATGGCGAGGAGCTCCCAGGCCCCAATGCCATAATTCCGCTCCACAGGGGATAGGCGACGGGAGAAGTAGGCACAGGGATGAAGCTTCTCATCCTTGGGGCGCCGTTGAGATAGGACAGCCCCTACCCCAATATCGGATGCATCAACCTCCACCACAAATTGTCTTTCAGTGTCTGGCACCTGAAGGATGGGCGCAGACGTGAACTTATTTTTGAGTGTGGTGAAGGCTTTGTCTGCGGCCATAGTCCAGGAAAAGGGCTGCTTAGTGCTGGTAAGCGCCATCAGGGGGGCAGCGACAGCACTATAGTTGCGGATAAACCGCCTGTAGAAGTTAGTGAATCCCAAGAATTGTTGTAGTTGTTTGCGATGCTCAGGGATCGGCCAAGAGGTGACGGCTGACACCTTCGCTGGATCCATCTGGATGGCACCCTCTGCCACAATGTACCACAGGAAGGCCACGGTCTTTGCGTGAAACTCGCATTTCTCAGCTTTCACGAATAGTGAGTTTTCCAGGAGGCGACGAAGGACCAAACGAACGTGCTGCTTGTGTTCTTCCAGAGTCTTGGAGAATATCAAAATGTCGTCTAGGTAAACAAAGACGAATCTATCCAACATATCACGCAGCACGTCGTTAACAAGTCCCTGAAAAACGGCAGGGGCGTTGGTGAGCCCAAATGGCATGACCAAATACTCGTAGTGGCCGTTGGGGGTATTGAAGACCGTCTTCCACTCGTCCCCCTCCCGGATGCGAACGAGGTGATAGGCATTTCTGAGGTCGAGCTTAGTGAAGACCGTGGCCCCCTGGAGAGACTCGAATGCAGTGGCGAGCAGTGGCAGAGGGTACCTATTCTTCACGGTGAAGTCATTCAGCCCTCGGTAATCGATACAGGGACGAAGGCCTCCATCTTTCTTCCCCACAAAGAAGAAGCCTGCGCCTGCTGGTGAGGAGGAGGGGCGGATGATGCCAGCCATTAAGGAGTCCGCGATGTATTCCTCCATCGCCCGCCTCTCGGGACCTGAGAGGGAATACAGACGCCCTCTGGGAGGAATGGCTCCGGATACCAGGTCAATTGCGCAGTCATACTGCCGGTGGGGAGGCAGAGATGTGGCTTTGGCCTTGCTGAAGGGCTCGAGCAGGTACCGGAGAGGGGAGACGATAGACCTCTATCCCCATCTGCTGGGCGAGGGCAATATCTAAAATGTTGGCCTCAGAGCCAGAGTCAATAAGAGCCGGGAGTGAGCGAGACAGAGCGGGGAGCTGCAGGACGACCTGCAGGAACGGTCTGTCCCCCCTGGGAGCGTTTATAGAGGCCGAGCTCAACCGGATGCCCCCTACTTCCGGTGAGCTCTCTCTTTTACTGAACAGGAGGAAACACGATGACCCTCTGCTCCGCAGTACAGGCATAATCCTCCAGCCAATCGGCATTGTCGTTCTGCCGGAGAGAGTGATGCCCGATCGACCTCCATAGGTTCTGCCATGTCCTGACAGAGGCTGGCGGATCGACTGAAGGAGAAGGCCCCTCCCTCTGTGGAGAGACGAGCGGGCTGACCAGATCGTCCCTTCTCCCGGCGACGAGCTTGCACTCGTTGATCAATACGGATAGTGAGGGCTATAGCCTCATCCAGGGTTGTGGGGTTCTCATGTGAAACCAGCTCGTCCTTTATGTAATCCGCCAAGCTATGCAAATAGGCGTCGGTGATCGCCTCCTCATTCCAGAGGCTTCTACTGGCAAGCGTGCGAAAATCGATGGAGTAGTCGGCTACAGTTCTTTTGCCCTGACGAAGCTCCATTAATCCACGGGAGGCATCCGCTGCTGGAAAGCCGGCGCTGAATACCTTCTTGAGCTCAGCCGGTTTCGAATGCCTCAAATGAAGTGCAGGCTGGCGAGTGTCGTTGATACTCGGCGGTTCCCCATAGTCTGACCCGCCCCGTCAGCAGGTTAATGGTGAACGTCACTCGAGCCGCTTCTGTGGAGAAATTCCGTGGCTGGAGATCAAACGTGAGACGACAGTTCGTGATAAATGGCTGCACCTCACCAGGCTCACCAAAACGCTCCACCAAGCCTATCCTGGGCTCGGGGCCGCCCATGGCAGATGGTAAGCTTGCCTGAGGAGATGACAATGCCGAGGGTCCAGCAGAGGGAGCCACAGGATCACCCAGCCCCGAGGGAGTGATTCGCGCTGCGATCTGGGCGAGCTGTTGTGCTTGAGAATTCCCTTGCTGCTGAAGAAGCAGAACCAGCTGGCGGATATGATCCGTGGTGCCCATCAAGGAGGCAATGTCGCTGGAGACGCGGCCAATCTCCCTTTCCGACATCTCGAGTCGCTGTAAAGCGGACAGAGACTCGGAGGGGGGATCCTGGTCCATAGGAGGGTCCGCTGGGTCCATTTTATGGTCAGTCCGTTCTGTCACGGGTACCAGACTGACAGAAGGACAGACCCAATAGCGTAACCTCAAAAAGACTTTATTTAAGAGTTGGGGAATAGGGACAAAGTCAGAAGCCCGGTTGGGCTGATGAGTCACTGGCGATTCAATCGCCGGAGCACACAGGGCGACAGGCAGGGGAAACCCCATATCCGGGTCCAGGTGAGGTGGGCCGAGCCGTGGACGGGCTGTGGTCGATACCAGGGGCAGGAGAGAGGAGAGGCGTCGAGGGCAGGCGGAGGTCAGGACCGGGGTAGGAGCGTGGATCAGAGTCGAGGGCTGGCAGGAGTCGGATACCAGGGCTGGAACGTAGAGCACAGTCAGAGACAGGCGGAGGTCGGAGCCAGGGGCTGGAGCGTAGAGCAGAGTCGGAGACAGGCGGAGGTCGGAGCCAGGGGCTGGAGCATAGAGCAGGGTCAGAGACAGGCGGAGGTCGATACCGGAGGACTGGAGAGCCAGGGAGAGCCAGGGGCAGACCGGGGTCGAAGCCAGGGCAGGAGAGTCGAGCAGAGTCGGGGGACAGGCAGACGTCGGCACCGGAGGACTGGAGATGATAACAGACAGACGGGGGAACAACAGGAGCAGACAGGATACGAACAAACAGAGGAGGGTATAACCAGACAGACGCAGGAGAGCCAGGAATAGAAAAGCTTGCCGAAGGAATTCACCGTGGTTCGCAGACGGACTGACAATGAGAGAGTGAGAGAGGTGAGTCTAAATAGTGAAAACCCCAGGAAACTAAACGAGCGTGAAACGAGGAGTGCAGGTGAGGAGACTGTTCGAATGATTACGTGATGGTCACAAACAAGGAAGTGCCGGTGAGGCGAATGATCAGCGATCGTGAGTTGAGGGAGGCAGGTGAGGGAGATAATAACAAGAGGAGCTAACGAGGGAGTGTAGGGAGTAACGCGGAAGAGAAGTGATAAACAAGGAAAACAACCAAAAAGACGAACAGGTGGTAAACACAAGTAACTAAGCGGAAAAAAAAACCCAAGCACAAAACGACACCGTGACAAGAGGGGTAGCATGTTCAACAGGTGGTTGCTGGGATGGAGGTGGTGTTTTATGATCACTCTGGCTCTGGTAAGACAGTAGAGCTGGCAGTTGCATCCAGGGAGGGGAGTGGGCAACCGATCACCTTCTCTGCAGTTCTGGTGACCCTCTGATCCAGGGACGGGCACAGGAATTTTGAGGGGCAGTTGCTCTGACCTGAAGAAAGGGCAAACTGATTTTTTGTTTTCATTTTCAAATCTAGGCCTAGGCCTACATGAAATTCTGTATCCTTTGAATTATTATTATTTTATTATTATTATTATTATTATTATTATTATTATTATTATTATTATTATTATTATTACTATTATTAATACTATAATATTTTCCCATTGGAAAGGCAACGTCAGTCAAGGAGGACATATGGGATGTTGCCCGGGCAACCTGAGCAACCCCCCTGTGCACGTCACTGCTCTGATCATCTTGAGATGAACCATTTCAAAGGTATATGTCAATCAAAACTGAAGATGTTGCTTAAAATAGTCTGACTGTCCATATTTTAGCTTTTAATCGCCCAAACTCCACACAGCTTTCTTTGAATATGCACCAAATTTTGTGACATTTCGTCACAGGGGGTACCATTTCATATTGAAGCTAGAAGTCCAAAAACAGTTTTCACTAAATAACTCGGCAAACATTTTGCCCAGGATGACGATTTTTTTAGTATGCCAGTGTTACAGAGGCGTACCAACTCAGCCCACAAACACTTGTTTGTAGTGTAGCATCATTTAATGAAATGGGTAAATGTAAAAAATGAAATTATGAATTGCCAATATCTTAAACCAAGAAAGCAGAAACTGGAGAAAATTTGTCCTGTACACTCAGCAGTATAACCTTTAAAAACACGACAAGTACCATGACATTTGGCCCATAGGGGTCCCTGTATTTTTACAAAATGACATTTTGGCTATTATCTGAAGAATACTATGGTTTAAAAACATTTCATCACAGGAGGTGCGGTTTCTCATCGAAGTTAGAAGTCCGAAAACAGTTTTTGGTAAATCACTTGTGAAAAATTTTGCTTAAAGGAAAACTTCGGTGTAAAAGGAAAATTGGCATGTTAAAACATCATATCGAGTTGGTATGTGTACTGAGCAAAATTGATTTAGCCTGTTGTATTCAGAGTTTAACTATTTTTTATTGTTTGTCCCAGAAGGCTAACAACAGAAGTGGTAGGTGCCCTTAGACGAAGCATGACGACTACGCTATTTTTAAACCATTAAAACAGCTCGAAGAAACTCCACACTCTATCGGTAGTACAACAAAGGCTCTGGCATTCAAAACAAAGCACTGAGAATATTGTAAATGTACACAACGTTTATTTAAAAAACTGTTCTTACATGCAGTAATTTGCAGTTGTTTCTCGTCACCACCATAATGAAAGTCCAAACAAGTCGATTGTACTGCCTCTCCTCCTATTCTTCCTGCTGGTTCGTGTTCATCAATCGACTTGTGCGGACTTTCATCATGGCGGTGACGAGAAACTACAGCAAGGTACTGCCTGTCAAAACTGTTTTATTAATAAATGTTGTGTATACTTACAAAGTTCTCAGTGCCTTGTTTTTAATGTCAGGGCCTTTGTTGTAATTGGTGTGTAAAAAAGTTTATTCAATCCATTGTTTATGGCCTGATGGGCTGCTAGAAAACCGCTTCGCTGAGTTCACAAGTAAGTGAAAAACACAGTGCCAACCCAACCAAGTGCAATCAGAGATGGCAACCTGGTCCCCCTTGTGGACGGACAGGGTTATTGCGGGCAGACAGACACACATGAACAGGATCATTGCAATACCTGGTCAATACCTTCCGGGAGACCAGGTAATAATAGTGTCCCTCTGCTGATATAGCGACTCTGATACCTGCACATTATAAAATATCCCGAAATCTACAGCGAAGAAAGAATGAGCTCGCATAGACAGCGAGAAGATAGCTAGGCTACTTACTGTGTGTCTGATAGCGAGTCCGAGGGAGTGAGGACTTCGATTGGCCTGTTTTGCTGAATAGACCAATCAGTTTTTGTTGTGGGTGTGCTTTTATCTGTCCCGGTCTAGGGCGTCATAACAAAGGTAAAATGCAAAAACGGAAATAACAAAATACACACCACAGACTGCTACACAGCGTGTACCGGTAAAATAAATAAATAAATAAATAAATAAATAGCCTATATAAATAAGTAAAGACCTTTGCGCTGTACTGTTTGAACCTTTAAGACTTGTAACAGATCATTACAATATAGTCTTTAAACAACTAATACATAAATTAAAATATTTTATTTGTGAAATAAAATTGAATAATTGTTTTAAGTCGGTATGTCTGTAATGCAGATCCAGAATGATATGTCAAATGTGTGGCGGAGTGTTTTTTAATGAACATTTTGGCACTCATAAACATCATAAACATAAACATCACTTTTTTATTGTGAAATTGATGTACTGTTCTGGAATTCCTTACACATTAAAATGACTATGACTCGAAAAAACAAATGACCAATACTATTTTCAGATTATTTAATAACACGTAGCCCAGAAACGTTGAATGTGCTGCCATCAAAATCACAGCGTTTAGAGTTCTGTGGTTGGTTAAGAGCAGCAACCATAGACATTAGAAGAGACTGGACCGTGGGATGGCGTCGTTTTCAATGGGAGCTGTTGAAGCACAATTTTGAGATTTTTAATTGGTCACCAGGCCACTGCGCAAATACTATAAATTGTGTGATAAATGCTCAATTACAAATCATACAGCGTACGGTAAATGTTGTCCTGTGTGACAGAAACTCACTAGCCGTCGCATGATTTGTGACGCCATTTTTAGCACAATTTCAGATAAATATTTCTTACAAGGGAATAACATGACAGATTTCCGATCGAAGCAAATATGTTGTGCTGTGTCCTCTCCGGTTTAGAACAAAGCCGATATCAAGACACAGAGTCCTTCTCATGTAAAGTTATTTGATTTCAAAGTGACGCTAATATGAATGGAAGTCAACGGAATGCTAAAGGCTATTGGGCCCTTTCCGGGTTGGGATTTCCCCATGGGTGCTTCAACTTCCGCCTATGCTCCTACCCCCTTGGTTGAAGCACGATTCTGAAAATTTTAATTGGTCACCAGGCAACTGCGCAAGCATGTGGTGACGTACGGTCACGTCGGCCAACAAACCCGAATACGATAAATTGAGTGGTAGATGCTCAATCAGAAATCAGACAGCATACGATATTTTTCTTAATAAGTATTTTTCTACTGTTATAGCTGCAATCACTTACAGGAGTGGGAGGCTAATATTGTACGTAGGGACTTGATTCTTCGTCAACTAACTTTGGTTCCAGGCAGTCTTGTAAGCCAGCATGTCAAGGAGCTAGCTTGTTAGTACATACCAAGCTATAGCGTGTAGCTTAGCTTAGCCATCTTTCTCAATTCACTTGCATCGAATAGTAAAATCCATAAAGATAGCAACTCTGCTTACAAACAAATATCAAGTTCTAAGCTTATTTTTTGACAAATACTGATGTAAATGTTTCTCAAACATGAATAGAAAAGTAAAGGGGCATGACTATGGCTACAGCTTGTTATCCAAACAGTACGGTAAATTTTCTCCTGTGCGACAGAAACTCGGTAGCCGTAGCATGATTTGTGACGCTATTTTTTCAATTTCAGATAAACGTTTCTTACAAGGCAATAACATGACAGATTTCCAATCGAAGCAAATATGTTGTGCTGTGTCCTCTCTGGTTTAGAATAATGCCAATATCAAGACACAGAGTCCTTCTCATGTACAGTTATTTGATTTCAAAGTGTCGCTAAAATGAATGGAAGTCAACGGAATGCTAAAGGCTATTGGGCCCTTTCCGGGTTGGGATTTCCCCATGGGTGCTTCAACTTCCGCCTATGCTCCTACCCCCTTGGCAGCAACGGTGCTGTCTATCAGCTGAGAGGGCGTGGAAGAGGAAGAAAGATGGAAAGCAACAGAGACGAAGCTGAAAAATGTATAATTATTGCCACTGAAGCCCTTCAAGAGGGAGATAAAGATAGGGCGGTTAAATTTTTGCGTAAGGCTGAAAAACTCTTTCCGACCGACAAGGCGAAGGGTAAGAATAAAAAAATATTTTATGGCATCAGGCTACCCTCTTAAATGCAACTTGGGTCTTGCTAGTTAGCCGAGGAGTTGTGCGCTAATGTGATACATCAACTAGCTTCATACACGCTAAGCTAATGAAGTACTATTGTAGCTCGACTAACCTCTGCTTGGCTATCAGTAGCTACGACCCCCGCCGGTAATGCAGCTGTGGGTAGTTTGCTTACAACAGAAGCAGGCGAACAGTTACACAGCAAACTGTTTTATACAAGTATACTGTTAAATAACGTATCCCAACGTCAGGTTTTCAGTCATGTTGAATTGACAGTGTGGATGCTAGCTAATGCTACCTAAACCTTTACGTTAGCTCCATTGCTAAGTCTTGAGCAATGTTATGTAGCAATTAACTGCTGTGACTAATGACCTGGTCCTATCATATGAAAATGGTAAACTACACTTTTTATGTGTGGTGTCGACCATTCACTTTGTCAGGCCGCCACCACAATATTCCCCTCTGATTAATACAGCTCTGTCGAGGTTTTCTGTGTGACTGTCTACCTACAAACGTTGCTAGCTCACAGGGAATATAATGCCTACAGTTTACAGAGATGACCAGCGTTACCTCGAAACACACAGGCTTGGTTATCTTAAACGTGAAATTGTTCTGCATTTCGACATTCTTGATTCAGAAGGAACACCATGTTAAAGGTACTCGTGAGCGTTTAGAGAAGATGCATTAACGCCGGGTAACATCATGTTAGTCTCAGCTGAAGGGACCTTATGAAACATGTAACAACCATCAGGTAACCGACGACAGGCTGTATGTAGGGAAACGTTGGATTTATTAATTGGGTTCTCGATCCCCCAAGCGAAGCAGGTTTCATTGACAGAACCCACTAAGGAATGGCGTTTAACCTTCTTAACATTCGATGATGTTATAAGCTAACTTCCGCCAAGTGAAAATGCGGTCTAACCACTTGGACTAGTTTCTATCCACTTCACATTAATTCTATTCAACACAGCAGACGATAGTGTTGGTACCTGGCTTTGGTGATTGCTCTTGAAATAATGTTGACAACTGTAGGTGGACAACTGTCAGTCGGTGGTTGATACCCCGATGATAACAACCAGTACTGGTCGAAAACTACTGACATTGAGAAAGGAGGTGGTGCGGACAAAATCAAGAAAAAGTGTTTGTTTTTCGAAATAGTACGACTTTTTGATGGGCTCAAAATGTCCTTTGCCATTCATTTGTGATGTGTAAATCCACCATGCTTTTGTTTGACTAATCTTTAGGAAATGGGACAGTAGGTAGGAGTGTAGATCACAGGTGGTGTGCACAGGAAGCAGTAAGCGATAAATAGGCTTGACCACAATTCTCATTAGACCCTAAAGATACAGAAAGCAGAGTTTAACTTGTCTGTCGTTATTGTCTCGTGTTTAAAAAGGTGGAAATGAAATATAGATTGGTCCTAAGCAAGAAAAGACAACCGAGTGAAAGGATGGCTTCGGCTGCTCGTTAACACTTATGCATACATGCACACCCGGCAGGCAGTCATGTACACCACCACACTTGTGTCTGTACTTATGGCTCTTGGTAACTAAATTAAGATAGTAGTATGATCGAGTGTAGGTTTGGTTGATTAGCTAGTCATCCTTGGAAAAGAGAAGTTGTGTCAGCTTATTGGCTAACCTCTGTGCGGGGAGCTCTAGGTACGTATGGCAAAAATGAACTCGCCTGGCTTTGTTTGCAATTTCCTTATGCTGTTGCCTCCTACTTTAAATTGGGAATGTGGCGATAGATGTGTAATAGGGAACACTCCTGTAGCTCAGCAATCCTCCACACATGAAAATGGAGTATTCAGGATATTGCTTTAGCAAGAATATTGACCTGACACTGATTGTGTTGTGTGCAAACATAGTCACTGATGAAAACACGTCTTATACATCAGAAGAATATCATCTGGCATCCCCTTCACACATGGAAACCCCTGTTTAGACTGACCTCAGTTGTGATTCCCTGTGATGGGACACAATCTGCCAATTGCTACCAAAGCAGGGCCATCCGTCTGGCCTAATGACAGAAATGACCTACAAGGATCTTGGTGGTAGGCAGCAATGATGAAACTGTTTAAATTCTTACAGTGAAAAGCAAAAAATATTTCAGGGCTGTCTCCAATCGGTTATACATGTGGTCTACCAGGCCTCTCCTTAATGACAAAAAAGAGACAATGATGCTCTCCATTTCTTCACAGCAGCAACAATATCACTCACTGACAATACACTAGGAACTGTGAATTGATGTCCCTAGCACCTGCCTTGTCATAAATATATAGCCTAGTGCAAGTTCAGTCATATTTGCTCAATGCTGTGGTTTTCTTCATGAGCATCAGCTCATGACTTTTTTTTAGCAGTGTTAAGAAACAGCAAGAATAAGATTTAAACGGCCAGAAATCTGTGGGCAGTATTTTTTTTTAACACAGGGACAGTTTTAGTTCAATTCAATTATTTGTTTATTTTATCACTTGCAGTTATTAACAACATTATTGTAATGTGCTGTTTCAAAGGTGTAAGTGTTTGATGATGTTTGGATGTGTCCATGTGACAGTGCTACTGGAGGCTCTGTCAAAGAATGGCAGCTCTGCAGGAAATGGCACTGCTCGCCACAGAAAGTCCTCTGAAAACAACAATACAAACCACAAGGAGAGAGCTGGCCAGGGTGCAGCTGGTGGAGAGCCCGCCAAGTCGTACACCAAGGAGCAGCTGGAGGGGGTACAAAGGTGAGGGACTGTCTCTATCTCTGTTTATCTTTCCACCCATTCTTGCTTCCTCACTATCGTCTCTCGGCCTAGCTGATCACATCTCTGCAAATTTTAGAGTATACCTTTAGGAACATGGACGGTTTCACATGCTCACTCAACTGTTCAAGACCCCCTAATGCTTCCTCTGTGTATAAAGGTGCCATGTCCCAGTTCTCAGCAGTTGGTGGAAAAAGAGAAGCAGTAGATGGTACTCTCTTCACTTGTGAGCTCATTTGAGTTTTGTCATGGCCTAGTTTGCAGATTCTGTCTAGTTTAGCTGATTTAGTTGTTGTTTGTGACATGTTCCCCAGCTACGTAGTGTGTTTATTTGGGAATTTATAATCTCCCGTACTGTAACTGGAAGCTGGCACCCAAAATGATGTTTTACATGTATTATAATTTTCTAAAAAGAACTGCAACTGCAGACAGGCAGTTACATCTTGCATGCAAGTATACTCGGGACTTTACTGAACAATGCTTTTCCGACACAGGTGTCTAGCTATCCAGTATCAGATTTTCTGGTTTGAATGTTTGCCCTTATCCTGTGGATGGTTTAGCATTTGAGACACATGACTTATTCCAGGGCAGTGGTCGTATTCACCTGCAGCCTGGCATTCCATATATGTCTTGGAATGAATAGTCATAATTGTCAAGCTAATCCACACATTTCAGGAAGTCAGACACACAGTAGCCTGATTCTGGAGATGTTTTACCAGTCTTCTTTGCTGTTTTGTGTTGGGATGGTAGCAATGTAATGCCTCGTCGGACTTTGGGTGGTACTAAGTTTATTGTCCACTGCCAGTTATCTGTTCACTGTGCTGTACCAAGTTCATTGTCCACTGGAAGTTCACTGTGCTTTATCCATTACTACACCTTGGGGGTGTCTGAAGTGTCCCTGCCCTGGGAAACTTACTCAAGGCACATCTATCTCCTTGTGTGTTCCCATACTGTGCCGTTACCGCACCTTAGCTTCTTACTGCACCTTGTATTGATTTATTTATTTATTCTGTACTGCACTACAGCCAAATCTTCCTATGTATACAATTTTATACATTTTTTATTGCACTTTATATTGTGTATTGCTTAATTTGTCTAAGTTGCACTCTTTTTCTTTGTGTTGTTATTTTTTTCTGTTTGTCCCTGTATGTCATGCTGCTATTACACATTGTGTATTTCTCAGCTTGTGATCAATGAAGTACATCCATCCATGATGTTATGGAACATCATAACTTGCATCATTCTTGGTGCTGTAATGTCAAATGCCAAGTGTCCAAACAGTGAATGAGAGACAGCAGAGTTAGGAGGGAAATGTGCCAATTGCCCAAATACTCAAACAGAAAATGGTGAAAGAGAAAAATCTCAGTCAAATATTATAAGGATTATTTTCAGAATGTAGGCTATTTTATAAATATGAATTTATTTGAAAACCACATGATAAACAGGAAATGCAGATACATTGGATTGTAAACTGTATGTAAGCAAGGTTTATTAATTATGGTTTGTCCTGCTGGTCGAGACTGGCAAAGTGAAATCATATACGTTGGACCTTTTTATGTTTGTTGTAAGCTAGGAGCTGATTTGCCTAGTTGGCTCTGTCACAACTTATGGTCTGGCTTGTTTGGCTGATGCAACTGATTTTGTATGAATATTCTGCCTTTTAATCAGCCCCTCAAAGAGGACATTGGGTCTCTGCGGTGCTGAACTCATGCCACCATTGCCATGGAAACCCCTGATACTTAAAAGAGTGCCCATTAGGGCATTGTGGGCAGGACTAAGTTGTAAGGGGTAGGAGTAAGAAGAATTGGATGGTGAGATAAAAAGACGTACAGTACTGTGCAAAAGTCTTAGGCAGGTGTGAAAAAATGCTGTCAACTAGGAATGCCTTCAAAAATGGAAGTGTTATCAAATAATCAAAGTGTATAAATATTTATTTGATTTAGGTTTCTCTTTTGTTCAGTCACTGCATTTTGTTAATTGATGGACATAAATGATTAACACAACCATTTTTGAAGGCATTCCTAGTTGACAGCATTTTTTCCACACCTGCCTAAGACTTTTGCACAGTACTGCATATCCTCAAAAGTGCTGATGTTGATAGGGTAACTGCTTTAAAAATGCTTTTGGTATTCACTAATGGTAAGTCTCTGCACACAGTCGGACCGCTATTTAAGACTGTCCTTGAGGACATGGCCATTGATCCTTTGGGATAGTGTGCCATGTTGTGCAACAAACTGAGATGGTTGCATCTCAACTTGATTTCTTTCTGAGTGAGCTCTAATTTGCTCTCTGGTGGGTTTATTGCACCTGAAGGACAGAAAAGAAGACGTGTATTATACCTGGACTGTGTTTTACATTTTATTTGTGTTGACAAACCGCCCTGGAAACCTAATCTGTTTTCACCTTAAGTCTAGGCTGTTGTGTTTATCATGTTACAGGGCTCTAGAGTGTGACCAGTTTGGTTGCAAATGTGACCTGATTTCTCAAATGTGCAACTAAAAACAATTTGAGGTTGCACTGGTGCGACCAGCCGTTGGAGGAAAACGATGAATACGTAAAGTCTCCCTGTGGTTCAGGTTCACCAACACACACATTAGGCCCATATCATGGCCTAAACCAATCAAAGATGGCGAAGGGCGGGACCTCCCTCTGATTGACCGTGGTCTAGATATTCCTGTACATGTGCACGTTTCAAAGTGTGTGTGCTGCAGTTGATTAGCTTAGCATGCAGCGCGGATGAGGAGATAGCGTACAATGAAAAGAACAATTGACAATTTCTTCGTCATGTCTGAGACTTCAGAAAATCATGACCAATGTTCTGACATGGAGCCATCAACCTCCCAGGTTGTGTCAAGTCCTGGTCCGATCAACTCCAAGTCAGAGGCCACTGAAACTAAAAAGGCATTTCAGAAAGTGGCTTGACCAGTTTCCTTGGCTAAGTTGCAATAAAACCGATAATATAATGCACTGCATTTACTGTAAAGAGTGCGGGAAGGCAGTGGCCTGCAATATTGCATTTGTGACTGGTTCGTATACCTTTCGAATTGAAACACTGAAAAATCACAATACATCTATAAAGCACATTACTTGCGGCAATAAATGCACTGCCCAAGTGCCCCCTGTCCCCGCTGCCTTTCAGCGGCAGGCAGCAGCAAACACATCAGACGAGGCAGAGATGATAATCAAGTTTATCGTTGCCTACAATATAGCAAAGAAGAACTTCCCTTCACTAAGTTCAAGTCTGAGATAATTCTTCAGTGTTTACCACGTAGTTTAGCATCTGATGAGAAGTGCAAAGAGCAAGCAGCAAGTACGCTATATACAGTATATACAATACAAACAGTATGGTTTGTAGTGAATTATGTACAAATAAATAGGACAATATGAACAGGTAGGAGTACTTTGTAGTTAATCTGTGTGAGGGATATAAACAGATGTATTAAACAAGTATATAGTAGATTTATCTATGATGTGCCATGAACAAGTATACCGGTGTGCTATGAATGTATAAATGAATAAATATTATATGTATGAACAAGATATGTACCACATGGAGGTAGTGGTAGTGGTGGCATGGTAGTGGACGAGGTTCAGCGGGTGTAGAGTTCAGCAGGGAAACAGATGGGAAAGAAACTGTTCCTAAACCTGTTAGTTGATCATTTACAAGTCAATATTGCCTATATGGACAGTGATAAAAAAACTGAACCTGTGAAACTGTGATATTAAATGCGATGCTATCGAAAATTTGTGTGCACCTCACTTTTTTTTTTTTTTTTTATTGTTTGTTTATTAAGATTTTCTCAGTAAGCAAGCAAGCAATCACAGCAAACATCTCTGAAAGGATACCCATTACATGCAGTTACATTAAACAAAACAATTCGAAGACAATACAAAACAAAAACTGGAGACAACAACAAACAAACAAAAGTGCATTCACTGTTCAAACAGAGTAGGATAGATCAGGATTTCCAAAGGTCACAAGGTCATTTCAAAGGTCCAGGCAATGAGTGCCAGGTTTTATAGAATGCCTGAAGGGAGCCATTTAACGTGCATCTCATTTTCTCAAGTTTTATATTCTGCATAATATTTGTAATCCAGTGGTTATGAGTTGGAGAAGTTGTGTCCTTCCATTTAAATAGAATTAACCGTCTTGCCAATAAAGAGGAAAAGGCAAATTCCCTCTGCAGGTAGGCTGGGAAACTACATTGGTCTGAGTCAGGAATTATGCCAAAAATTGCAACACAGGGAGAATGCTGAATATCAAAACCACATATATTTGAGACATGGTATCAAAAAAAAGATGACCAAAAAGGGGCAAGCTTTGAGCAAGACCAGAACATGATATATAGTTGCAGTTCTTTGTTAGCATTTATCACAGATGGGGCTTGTGTTAGGGAATATTCTTGCTAGCTTAGCTTTAGAGAAGTGTAGCCGATGTAAAACTGTGTGCACCTAACTTTTGTGCTGGTGCACCTTACTGATTCACACCGACTTGAGCGTGTACAGCAAGTAACCGTGCGCGATATTTTTGTATAGTGACAGAATACGCTCAGATCACGCGTGCGGTGTGAATAGTCTAATTTGTTAACATGCATTCTAAACGAATACGGACAGAAAACGGGCATGTGCTGTATACACAGAGTGTTTGGTGTGAATGAGCCCTTAGGGAAAGTAGGAAAACAAAAAGCAAGAAAGAAAGTTAGGCGTACCAGTGCAACCAGAGCAAAAAGTTAGTCTAGAGTCCTATGTTACCCTTAGGACTCATTTCCACCAAACACTCTGCGTATACAGTGCGTAGACAGCAAGTGCCCGTGTTCTGTCCGTATTCATTTAGAATGCATGTTAACAGATTAGACCATTTACACCGTACATGTGATCTGAGCGCAGTCTTTTTTTCTGCGTGTGATGTGAGCGTATTCAGCCAAAATCCAATTGAAAGCTATGGCACAACTCTACAGTTCATGTCACCTGTGCTATCAATGCATTGACACAGGGAATACCTCAGACCTTGTGACTGTCTGCAAAACATTACCATTCACCAAATTTCAAATATTCTGTTGGCCTTATCAAAGTGCCCAGTTGTACCTTATGTGCAGTTGTACTTTCTAAACAACGTTTAAAAATAAGGAAATAAAACCAGAGAAACAAATATTGTGTTTATTAAAGCGAGAGATCAACGGGAAACATGGCTATGTGCACTTAAAGAGACTGGTCTTTAAGACTGCATTTAAAGACGGGGCTGGCAGATGAATTCCCGCTCACGGGCTGAACACGCAGGCATGCCTGGTGGAATTACAAATACGCTCACAGGCTGTACATGGTTACGTGCTGTACATGGTGAAGTCGGTGGAAATGCAAGTTACACTTATGGTTACACACTCCTAATGTATAGTTTTCACCTTAAAGTCATTCTGCCCCCCTATACCATTCTCTTATGCTTTCAGCAGTTCTAGTCTTGTGATGTAGAGGTAATGGTCTATGACACTCATAAATATTTAAAATGGTGGGAGTTTATAATTAAAACACATGTTGCTTAATGTTTCTGTCCCCTTCAGGATAAAGACCTGCAAGGACTACTATGAAGTTCTGGGAGTCAACAAGGATGCTAGTGATGATGACCTGAAGAAATCATACAGAAAACTTGCCCTTAAGTTTCACCCAGACAAGAACCATGCCCCTGGAGCCACAGAAGCCTTCAAAAGTAATAACAAATCTCCCTATCAGACTAGTGATTATTATTGAATACAAATTATGTCACAGAAATGTGCTACCCTTGGTCTGAGTGGTGCGTTGTCATAAGTGTCCCTCCTGTGCTGTTTTAACCAGAGATTGGCAATGCCTATGGCATCCTTAGCAACCCAGACAAAAGGAGGCAGTATGATGCCACAGGAGGGGAGGAGCCTAGCAGCTCAGGGCATGGACATGGCAACTTCAATTTTCAGCATGGCAGCTTTGAAGCAGATATCACTCCTGAAGACCTTTTCAACATGTTCTTTGGTGGAAGTTTCACAAGTGAGTGCTGGTCACTAAACTTAACATGTATCTTGTGTCATATGAAACCCTAAGTGCTTTAATAACTATTCCTAACCCCATGTGTGCAATGAGACTTTTTTTCTGGAGTACTTTTTAATCAATTGGTCTGGTGTCATGATTTTGGGATCTTCAAATGCTAGGGACATTTTGAGTGTTAAATTAAAATGTACAAGGTGCAAGTCATAGAAACAGAAGACTGAGAGGTTTGTGTTACCAAAATAGTTAATGGGCCATTTTCATTTTATGAACTCAGTTATGCAACTCAGTCTTGCGGGGCCTTTCTCTATTGCTGGCATTGCCTCATGCACAGAATTGTGTGAGATGGTAGTTATTTTAAGAACTGAGGTCCCTGCTCCTTACCTACAAGTGTCTCAATTAACATGTCATGCTCCTGCTCTAGATTAGTGAGTCATTACCCAAACACAACATTTTGTCTCTTAATGAATGTCTTTTTATTATGGTGAGTGCAGACATTAAAATGTACTTAGCCGTACAGTGTACGGTTGTTCCCCACAAGTATGAGTGCCATTTGATTTTTTCACATGGGCCTGGTTCTTTGCATGTATTCTAATGGAAGATGAGGAATTGCAAGGAGACATAGATGTCACTAAATTTAAGTACCTTAAAGTATTTTAAAGGATTTTTTTTTCAGTGTATAACATGACTTGTGTTGATGTCTTTTTCTTTAGCAAGCCAACACACATTCACCAATGGTAGAGCACGCTACAGCCACCAGGAGCACACTCATCGCCAGCAGACTGAGGAAAGGGGCGATGTGAGTGGTCTGGCATGCCAGCTTTCATACTAAACCTTCTAACAATACCCTGATACACTAGCTTGCTTTCTCCCCCATTTCAATAAATTAAACTTTGTCATTGCTTAGTGCTGCTGTTGCTATATGTTATACTGTGTACATATAGCCAGGTGTTACGTTTGTTTTTGTCATGCCTTGTGCACAACAGTTAACTTTATCCATTCATGTTGCTGGCCTAGCATGCCCTGACTAATTCCTGTGTCCTGTCTCCAGGGTGGATTTTCCATGTTTATCCAGCTGATGCCCATTGTTGTACTCCTACTGGTGTCCATCCTGAGCCAGATGATGGTGTCCACTCCTCCGTACAGCCTCTACTCCAAACAGTGTGTAGCTTAAGCAACACCTTGTGTAGAAACGTCTAGAAATAAGGGGTGGGATTTGCCACAGAGGTTGCAATTTGTTATTTTTATAGTACATGGACCACAATACAGTATTATTGTAATTTGTCAGATTTTACATTGAGTATCAAGTCATTTCTACAGTACATTGTTGCTCTTGTTCCACTGTGATGACACAGTATATGGTAATTGCTGACACAGTGATGCTACAGTATCTCACAAAAGTGAGTACACCCTTCACGTTTCAGCAAAAAATTAGCTAGATCTTCTCAAGGTACAGTACTACAGGACAATAAATTAATACTGCTACATGCTGTACACTAACTACTCAAGCTGTACACTAACTACTCAAAAACGTATCGAAGTTAAATTTATATAGTATTGTCCCTTGAGAAGATATAGCACATTTTTGCCCAAATGTAAAGGGTGTACTCACTTTTGTGATATACTGTATATTCTGACAAACAAAAATGCAAAATGCAGTGCTTAATCAGTTTTCTTTCTCTTACCTTCAGTAGATACACTTGCTGGCCTGTTCCTGTTTGAAACATTTCTCATTTTAACTTGGTGGTATATTTTAATAGGGCAGTTTATGTTTGTAAAATATTGTTAAGTTCTTTGTATTGATGAAACGCTTGTATTGATAGGCTGTAAGGATTTGTTGATCTTCAGTGGTGTGGTGTTAAGAATATTTTACATGCATGTATTCTGATGTCTGTATGTTTTGTTTCATTGCAGGTCAACAGGTCAGACAATTAGGAGGCAGACAGAGAATCTTCAAGTGGATTACTTCGTCAACAGAGACTTCAAGTCAGAATACAAGGGGGCCGCACTACAGAAAATTGAAAAGAGTGTAGAGGAGGACTATGTGTCAAACGTACGAAACAACTGCTGGAAGGAGAGACAAACAAGTAAGTTACTGGTATGCTTTACTTTAAAGCCCACTTTTCTAAGTAAGACTTATTTATGTATTGGTACAAACGTTATTGAATGCTTGCTTATGTTGGTGAATATTTACGAAGTATAGCCATTAGCTTCAAAGAATGCAGAACATTATTTTAACGTTTAAACTGTCAAGTCATTGGAAATTTATTTATATAGCATGTTTAAACTCGAAAGATTGATCCAAAGTGCTCTTCAAAACAAATAATAAAACAATAACAATAATAGTGATTAAACAAAAACACTACTATTGGTAACAATAATAATAAGCAGTACTAGAATAACAAGAATAATTACAATAAATACAACAAAACAAACATGTTGCATGCGTGGCTTTTACACAGTACAGTGCAACCCAGGTATAGTGTACATAACTACTGACTAATTGTCATGTGTGAAATAGCACTAACTATACTAATTGGCTGTAAGAATGTGACTCTTCTGTGTAGTACATCAACTGCAACTGCTCTGTACTGTATAAAAACAAAAATATCCCAAACGGGAAAAGTCTTCAGGAACTTTAATGCAGCTATGCACCACTCAGATTTCACCATTAGAGGGCACTCTAAAGCCATAATTACCTGGTCCGCGGAGGGATAGATTGTTACATGGGCAACTGTGTTTGTAATGAACTCTGTTGTGAGAAATTCATTTTGTCTGTTTAGAAAAAAATATTTTCGTATGGCATAGTGATTTTTAGATCACCTATGGCTTGTAGTGTTTAACAACAGCCTATCAGCATCGAGTTTACCACAGGCTACAAGCTGAACTTTTTCAGGGCCGAACGGAGTACCTAACCCCTTTTGGGTGCTCTGTTGGTTCCTGTAAAAGTTCCGGGAGATTGTCTATTTCGGAACTGCCCGATAATGGAGACACGCGCCAACCGTGAGAAGGCCGAAAAATTGTAAATATTGCAATGACCCTGTCCGTCTGTGTCTGAGTGTCTGGCCACCCATATGAGGAGCCAGGTTGCCATCTCTGATTGCGCTTGTTGATATCAACTTGTAACCAGCATCTGTGTCTGAAGCTCTATGAATAACCAACTTTTGTTTTTTTCCAGAAACAGACTTGTTGTATGCTGCCAAGGTTTATAGAGACGAACGTCTTCGGCGGAAAGCTGAGCAGATGACCATGGACAACTGTCAAGAACTTGACAGACTAAACAGCTTATTCCGTGGGGGATGAAGCCCAAGCCTCTGGACATTTGTAGAGTATATATGAGAAAATATATGTATATGTTATATGTAAATGTGTTTTTGAGAGACCATGCAGATAGGAAAAATCAATCTAAATCAGATCAATGCTTATCATCCTGTGAGGTCTTCAGTTGTGACCAACACTCCAACTTGTTCCACGGAAACCACCTTGATGTATCACAGGGAGCCAAAAGAGAAATGCACCTTCTTCCAAAAGGTTCACAGAACCTTGCAAACCTTTTTCTCTTTTTCAGCTCCTGGAATAAGATGCTAGTCAGAGGATTCTTTATTTTATTACTAATGGACAGACCGCTAAACAGACTGTTTAAAGACCTTGATGCCAATCTGATGGAGGCACATGTAGACCATTCTTAGTTCTGATGGAATTTAACACAGTCAGAAGATGCTTTCCTCTAGTTTGAAACCTATAGAAGACTGCTAGTACCCTGAAGAATCCATCATAGTAGTATGCTTCCCTACTGTTCAACACAATATTCAGTGAGAAGATTGAACTGTAATATAACTGATAAAGTACCCACTGTTTTGAAAGGGGACTTCTTCCTGAGCTCACAGCTTAGTGCTGGAATCCTGCTAAATGGACTACTGAACCGTATGATTCATGACATTAATTGTTTTTTTCCTGAATGTCTAAAGTCATGAAGTAATTGTTGAGTTTTCACACATTGTATTTCTTCATTGCTTGACTAATCAGTTTAATAAAGTGTAAATTATTAGCAATGCTGTTTGGATTTAACACAGTATTAAACAAATGAGAGCAAAAACTCAGAAAAGAAACAAAATGGGTTTGGACGTATTCCGTAGGGTGAATATTAAGTGGACTACAATTTGCTTACTTCAAAGGTAGTAAGGGGGGGCTCAGAAAATATGTAGAGGATGAAGCTATTTGAAGTTTTAGTTTTAGAGTTGGCCGTAAATCAATATTAAAGGCACACAGCCCAATTACTTTAGTCAGCTAATACCTTGGATTCTATAGAGTAATTGTCCTAATTTGATGAAGCTAGAACATGTTCTTTGCGCAGTTGTGTGTAATTTCATCCATGGGGGCCTTGTTCCCCAAGACCAAAACCATAAATGCAACAAAAATTCAAATGTTACGTATTGCAGAGTGGAAGCACATCACCTTTGTCATTACACCTATGTCTGGGAGCATTTTAAGTTTAGTGAAATTCGGTCTATAGGTTCATTGTATCTGAATTTTCCAAAAATAAAGCAGTTGGCTGGTATAAAAATGCCTTTATTCACACATCTATTAAATGCTGTTCCCTGCACAAGAAATGGGCTACATACCGGTCCATATTGGCTGACAATCACCCTTCGGTTATGTCATATTGAAGCAGTTCTGGAGATAAAATGGGGCTTCCACGTATGCAATGAGCTGAGAAAACGTTTTTTAATCATTAACCAATTGGTTTGCTTTTTTTCCTCTGCTTGAGAAAAGATATTATACATGCGCGACAAAGCCTATATGTGAAAATGTATCTTACTGGAAACAACGCAATGCAAAAAAGGTTAAATAAAACAGCTCCCTTGGAGACCACCTTATTTACATTTAGCCTATTTACAACAGTACGCCTACCACGCTAACCGTCACGTGATAGGAAATGTCATTGGTTTGTTATTTAAACGTGACGCAATGCCGGAAGTAAACTTCTGACTGTTTATTGTGATTGTAGGCTGTTAGTTTGTTTGGGGGAAAGCTACTGCATACTGCTTACAATTTACCATTCTTGGTTCAGGAACGCTGTAGAAAACATTTCAACGTTAAGCAACGAAGTTTGTCTTCTCGTTGACTTTCTAAACGGAATGTTACTTTTTCGCAATCTTCAACACATATTTATGCAGCTTTAGGCGACCATGCATTTCGTTGGCGCCCTTTCACTTGTAGTGATATTTGTAACTGGTGTGTTGTCAACCCAGCATGACCGAGAACCGGAAACGCCAGACTGGCGAATGACTTTGAAAACCATACGAAACGGCATTCACAAAATAGACACATATTTAAATGCAGCTTTGGATCTTTTTGGTGGGGATGATGGACTCTGTCATTACAAATGCAGTGACGGTAAGGGTCAGTTCGCTTAGCCGTGAGGAAATGTTACGGTCAATAATCAGTAATTCTCACTTCGTCTCAAATGAAACTGATGATTTTGTGTCCTACGGCACATGGGAGGTCTATCATGTAGAATAAGTTGTACTGTATGACCTACCATGTAATCACAGTGTGTTCTTAATGTTACCTGGCTAATGATCACCCAGGAGAAAAACTATGGCTGCACATTATGTCTGAAAAGTGTCATTGGCTGCACCAATCTCAAAGCGGCGGAAAATCCCTGCTGCTGATAGCAAGTAGTCACGGGTGGAGATACAGTCATCTTTACCTTTCCTCCGTATAGGCTATATACCAAAACCGCGTCCAGATTACAAGCCTCCTCCCCCGAACGGGTGTGGTTCACCTCTGTTTGGATTCCAGGTACTGTCAGTACACTTACTGTTTGAATAGCCCAAGCATCTGTTATTGTCTTATTGTCTCTCTGCCTACACGAACTAGGCACTGAACATAAAATAGTGCAGTTTTAACTTGCATCTCCCTTCTCTCACAAAGTTTGATATTGGGATTCCATCCATGACGAAGTGCTGTAATCAGCATGATAGATGCTATGACACCTGTGGAAAAGAGAAGCATGTCTGTGATGAGCAGTTTCAGGAATGTCTGGAGTCCATCTGCAGGAATGTGCAAAGGACCCTAGGACTGGCCCATAGTGTCCAAGGTGAGCCATTCAATTGTCAATGAACAGTGTAGGACATACTGATGAAAGTTCTCCTCTGCCTGCTCAGAGCAATATTATTTAATAGCCAACAACTCCAAATAACTCTATGACTATGACTCTATGATAAACTGTTAAAGACAATGAGCCCAGAAACGGACCCTTACAAAGATGATGAAATTGTCATTTCAAAGTGATACAAGAACAGGGAGGGACTGGAGAGATAGAGGGTAGTGGAAGTCTGACAGAGCAGAGGAGGGCTGCTGTTGTGCTTTTTCACAAAAGGGGTGTTTTGCTATAGCAAGCTCATTTACTTGCAGCATACCAAAGATTGGTTTCTTGGTTACATCTTTCAATTTTACATAGATTCAATTGGTATTACACCAGACAAGTTATGGTCAGGTCAGGTCAACAGATCAATTTAGAGTAAAATGAGAGTAGTGAGGCTAATGTAGACCATTGTTTCTGTCTGACAGTTTTAAAAAGTCAGAAAATGCAGCATCTGGGCCTGTATTATTATTAAGGCCTGAAATATGGTGACTTTCATACCTTGTATGAAAATTTGAGGTAAATCAGAACAATTGTTTTTGAGTTATGTTAGTGGACATGCTGACACACACAAGTAATTACACTACACCCATCTTCCTATTAGGGGCAAGGTAAAATTAGATAGGACAGGCAATATGGAGAACTATATAAGGACTATACACATATATATAATTAATGAGCTGAAGAAGTGTAAGTCAGAGTTATTCTAGTTTAAACATTTTCATCAGTTTTTATTTTTAATTAGTTTTTCAGTTGATTTGTTAGTTTTACTTTAATACGTGCATTGGTGGTTTTAGTTTTTATTTGGGGAATTGGCTAGTCTTAGTTTAGTTTTTATTTAGTTTAAGTCTTAGTTTTATGTTTTCATAAGGTCAGCTGTGATTTATAGATCTTGGAATTCTAAGAAAATTTTAGAAAATCACTTATTTTTAGAAAATCACTCATTTTGTTTCGATTTAGTTAGCTTTGCATTGTTCATTTAAGATTTTATTTAGTTTTAGTTTCTTAAAAAAAACTAATTTTTAGCTCATTTTATATCTTTAGCGCCTCAGTTCCTAATCTGTATACTTAATCAGTATGCTTTTCTCCAGTCTTGGTCCTCAAATTCGTGCCCCTTAAATAAATGTGATTATTCATTCATTCATTAAGTACTCATAGAGGAACCAAGAAATGAGAGGAGAGGATCAAGAGCAGAGTTTGTGCTAGAGACGCATCGTTTTCTATCAGGGTGTGTAATAGGTGGTCCAAAGTGATTGATTGTATTGATTTTTCCTGTCTTCATGTCTGTTAACTAACAATAGAATATCAGATGTAATAATTTATGAACCAAAAAAAAAAAGATCAAACCATGAAAATATTTATATATACTTCTGTTAGTATAAAAACACCACCTTATATTGTCATCTCCTCAAATGGCCTCTACTGAAGTCACTGTGATATGTGTTAATATGACTCACAGTAGGCCTAACTCATAATTTTATCTTGAGACAAGATAGATTTTTAAAACAAACCCCTTTATCTTTATGCTAGGTCAGTTACAGGTATGTATTAATGCAGTGACTTTTGTTGCACAATTTCTTTACAGCCTGTGAGTCTGCAGTGAATCTACTGTTTGATGCTGTCATGCATATGGGCTGCAAGCCCTACCTGGACAGTCAAAGAGCATCATGCATATGTCACTATGAGGAGAAAATGGATCTGTGATGTTCTACTTTATATAATTCTGGGAGTATACAGAGACCTTCAGGCCTGCCATTCGAACCTAAACAGCAGAAGATACTATGCATTGATCTTTTATTGTTTATTGCGTGTAAAAGAGCATGATTTGGTCTGAAAAAGTGTGACTTGGCTTCTCTGTGACCATATGATACTTACATTGTGTTGAACCATCTCAGGGATCAAATTCAATACTGTGTGGTGTGTTTATGCAATATGGTTCTTTTTATGTTGTATTAATGAATGTGTAATGACAGCTGCATCTTAAAAATGCTTCACAATGGCCATGGTTTGTCTGCGTTTTTAACCCATATCTTGTGCCATTGATTTATTTGACAAATAAAAAAATTGTGCACCATGCACTTTTGCATAAAACTAGTGAACCATTAAAGACGTTTTTGTTTTATATGCTGTGTCTAAAATGATTTCTTAAGATTAAACCCGTGGCTGACGTCCTGGAATTAAGCTACTTGTGTGTACAGTTTACATCCAGCAGGACGCACTGTTGGCAAGTGTTTGGCAATGGAACATGGAATGGGTCGTTTTCCTCTCGCATGGCGTCAGTGCGGAACACGGAAGTTGCTATACGCATATGACTGACATCGCATTCAGCCAATTGTAGGTTTCTTATGTTAACACTTATCCAATGAAACAGGTTGTGATATTTCTCCTGGTACATCCAACTTTTTTGCGTGATTACTACAGTTGTCGATGTGAAGGCAAGCAGGAAGTTAAGATGGCAAGTCCTTCGAAAGAAACGCCAGGTATAATTAGCAAAATTATCTCAGTAGGTGTGTTGAAAATGTTTGTCAGGGGTTAAAATGGAAGAATCTTCTTGGTGTCATTAGTAAGTTTAGATGTGATTCTTTCAGGCAAAATACACAAACAGCACTTGTTGCCAGAGACGTTCGACCCTGCCTTAAGTTAATTAAGTGTAACAATGGCAAGATCGCCGATGTTGGTTCTCGTTGCAATTTTGTTCACTTTTTTGTTCCATTACAGACAGCAATAGGCCATACATACGATAATTTTTTTCAGCATTTAAGTAGATCAAGCGAGATCAACATTCTTGTGTTCACGTATCATGGTCTTGTAAAGTGACATTCCTAAAGCTCCAGTACATTTCAGCAATTGTTTGACTTCCTATATTATTATTTAGGGAGTGTCGAAACGGACAGCACTGCTGGTGGACGTAGCCCAGCCATTTCAGGTGAATGTTTATTCGTTTCATTTCACCTGCACTGGTTGTTCTGTTATCTGAATAGCCTCTGTACCGTGTGGCACGCACAAGTAACATTTACAAAGATTTAAACATAGAACAGACAGATTGCTTTCACTTTTGAATCCAGTCCTTTTAAAACCTCTGCTGTCTTGCACTCTGTCACTATGCCATTGAAACCCTCCAGCATAGGTGCTTATGAACAATAGAGGCTTGACCTCACCGAGCCTACATGCTCAATCCTCTATTTGGCAGTTCACGTAAAACTTGCTGTGTTGTGGGGGGTTAGAGGGTATAGATTGACATTTTAATGGCGTTGCGAAGAGAATACACGTCTGAAAGAAGGCCTGTCATGCTAAATAAATGCACCATGATCTTTGTCAAATTGAAACCATTTTTACCCCAGGTGTCACTCAGAATGTCACAGAAACCGATGCCATTTACAGAGGGTAAGACTAGCCTACCATGTCATTTCGTGAAAAGGGTTCCAGACTGTAGACAACATTTAATCAAAGGGTGTTTAACGTTTTGGTAGCTCTATCCATTTGGACCCCGATGAGCAGTACAAGATGGATCACAAAAAGAGAGGCCACGTCCTGATTTTTAACCAGGAGCACTTCTTTTGGCGCCTGGGCATGCATCCAAGGAATGGCACCAACGCGGATCGCCACAATTTGGTCAAACGGTTTGTAAGCTACCATATATTGATACTGTATTATTTAGTGATGAGGTGTGTGTGTAACACTTGTCAAGGGGCTATTTTGTGTGTGTGTATGTATGTGTGTGTGTTAACAAATCACTCAACACCCCTTTAAATTTGGATGTGTAACTAATTATTACCATTTTGTGCAAGATTTGAGGAACTGCACTTTGAAGTGAAAGCATATGATAACCTCAAACTGGAGGAAGTTTGGACCAAGATAAGTGAAAGTAAGTATTAAAATATCCTATCTACTATCTTCTAGTATCTCATATCCCCTCACTATCTTCCATCTCATATAATGTTAAATAATAGATTACTTTAACATGCCTGCTTGCAGTATGCACAGATATGTTTCATTTTCATTTTGACTGGAGACTTTGTCCTCTGCAGTGGCTGAGGAAGATCATACGGACAGTGACTGTTTTGTCTGCATTTTCCTGAGTCATGGAGAGAATGATCATGTCTTTGCTTATGATGGGAAGATCTCCATTCAGGATATAACAGCTCTTTTCAAAGGGAACAAATGCCCAAGTCTGGCAGGGAAACCCAAGATATTCATCTTACAGGTGACACTATTATCATGCACAGTGCTAATCATGGCAGTGGAGATCAACCATTTAAAGACAATCAGTCTCGTTCTTAGTCAAATATGAAATACTATACGTTTTTTGTAATGAATATAGGCATGTCGTGGAGACAAACATGATGACCCTGTCACCCCTATGGATGTGGTGGACCATGACACAAAGACCAATGAAGTAGAGGTTGATGCAGGAGTCATCTACACTTTGCCCTCTGGGGCTGACTTCCTTATGTGCTATTCTGTGGCAGAGGGTGAGTACATGTCTAAATTGATCAGGTGGTGCTAGATATGTATATCTTGTTACATTAGATGTAAAAAAGTAACAAAATACAAGTCACTTTCCAGTGTTATTGCCTGTGTACAGTTTAATTTAGCTACTGTCATCTAATGTTTCTTTCACATATTGTCATTTTTCTTGTGCTGAAAAGGATATTACTCCCACCGTGAGACAGTTAATGGCTCATGGTACATCCAGGACCTGTGTGAGGTTCTAAAAGAGCATGGCCAGGCTCTTGAGTTCACAGAACTGTTGACACTCGTCAACCGCAAGGTGTCCCGGCGTAGCGTTGGCCGATGCAATGATCCTTCTGCCATTGGAAAGAAGCAGGTGCCTTGTTTTGCCTCAATGCTCACCAAGAAGCTTTACTTTAGGCCTAAGAGTACCTAGTGTCTCCAGTTGGCCACTACATCCTGGGAGTGGGTTGGGGGTGATTTTTTCCAAAGGTGTCTGTTAATGTTCATGTTTCTGATCATGACATGAAATATCTAACTTAGTGGTGCTTAAATATTGTGACTACGTAAAAAATGAGTTAACTTCAACAACTTAAGTTGTTCAACTGATTTGAAGATCAACACCAGTACACTACTTCATTGGGTTAATCCAGTATCTCATTCATCTTAATGTCTACACTTGCAACTTTTTAAACATTTTTATTTTAAAATTCCTTCCCTTGCAACAGAACAAAAGTACGTAATGGGACTTTGCTGGTTGACTAAATACCTCATGATTTATTCATACCATACCTCATACAGAAGATAGCAAAAAAGGCAACATATGGCCGAATCAAGGGCATATATTAAATCATTCACATTATTGTTTGCATTGGGGAAAGCTAAAATTTTAATAAGGTAGTGAGGCTTAGGTAGTGTGCTATGGAACAGTATGTGGGAAATTATGTCTGAATATAAAGATCATTTCTGTAATATTACTTACTTATCTCTTTCTGAGATAAGAAAGGGGGTTAACATCTAAATTCTTGAACACAAAGAAAACAACAAAAACCTGAACCTGAACTACCAGTTTATTTTTTTTAGTGTTGTGACTTTGCAATCATGCTTTTGAGTTTGTACCTACATGGACCTCCACGGTGTGCTTCCAAAAAAGGGAATTACTGTTAGTTGTTGTCACTCCAACTTTGTCACGTTAAACCCTTTGATCCTATTAATTTCTACCAAAGTGTCTTTCACAAATTTTTAAAATACAGAAAGTACCTCAGGGGGAGAGGTGCCTTGGACTGAGGGAACATGCCGCATATGAGATTCCTTCATCATGGGGCATGACATTAGTGCTTTACAGACTCACTCTTTTGCAGTGTCATCTATGTGAATAGATTGCTCCATGAATGTGTTACAAAGTGGCTCACTGGAACAGATATTTACAGTGATGGCCAAATGCTATGTCAGAGCCTTTGTATATGTAGCAAAATGATGCAGTGACCACAAAGGATTATGCAGTAACATGTAGTGAATGTGCTGCACAGGTTGGGTAAAACAAATGAAAATTGCAACACTGCTTACTAGACGGAGTAACTACTTTAATGGGAAAATCACAGATGAATTGAAATGTCAGTTTGTCAACTAGTAAGCTGCATTTTTGTTTTACCCACGTTGTAGTCAGTGATGTAGCGGCAGTATACCCCTCCTAGGTGTGCATGCCTCCACTAGTCTTAGTGCTGCACACGTTCACACGAACATACAATGACAGTGTGTCATAACACATGTAACAACCACTCAGGACTATATCAGGGTTAGACTTGTTCACTGTTTTTTTTTTCCCAAGGCAAATTCCTATGACCTTTCTGAGCAATAAATAAGGCCACCATATAAGGTTCCAGTTCTGATGTCGTTAAGCTACGCAATCATTCAGCTGTAAAGCTTGTTGTGGTAAGATTTTGTCATAAGATAAATAGCAGGTCAGGATTATTCTGTATTCTGTTGTAGTAGTCCCTAAATGGGCTACTAACCAGAGGTACACAATCATTCCTTTAGTTTAGGTTATCTGTACTAGAAGCTTATGTTTACAGCAGCTGTATAATTTCCATATGGTCTTATGGTGATGGGGCTTTGCACTATCAATGAGTTTTGAAGTCTGCCTTGTATTTTGTTTCCTTTTTTTAAGCGCAGTTGGGTAAAGTACTATTTGGTGTAATTTTTGATTGACTCCAGTTTTTATGAATTTGAGGTGCAATAAAATTAAGAGTTTTACATTCAGATTCCTTATTCATTATTTTTTCCACATATTTCTTAGTGCACTTACACCCAGTGTTTTCGTATATTCTGGGGACTGAAATCTGTAACACAGGAAAATATTTCTTCATGACCTTTATTTCAAGTTAAAGTTAAAGTTAAGGATTTTATTGTGTTTAAGTGTTTAAATGCTTTAACATGGTATGAAAGAAAAGGCACCGGTATGACAATTAAAAAAAGCATTCCATCCGTGAGTCATATTCAGTTTTGAGGCTGAATTTGTTCAAGGGGCAGCTGAAGGTGATTTGGGTTCCTCAGACGTCGCAAATCCTCCTCCACCTTAGGGAGTACATATGTGCATAGAAATTAGCATTTCCTCAGAAACACCCAGTAAAAGAATGTATGATTAACAATAGAAGAATTGACAAAGTGTCTGTCCACCTCAGCCAGTTCATCCTTCAACTGATTGTATCTCTCCACATTAAAGTTGGCTTTCTTGGCACTCTTGTAGAAATAATGCAGAAACTGCCTGTCTTTTGCATCTGGATACACATAGTCCTGCAAAACAGTGTAAAATATTTCTATTCAATCATGTTTTCCAAAAGGGCATCACTGGACTCTGCAAGTCAAATCTGTATGTGACATGACTAATATAAATGATGACTGACAAGCAATTCATGGCTTGTATCATGACTGATGCAGCAAAGAGTAAGCACATGCTTTTTGACACAAAATGTCCTCTATAATAATTTTGTCTATAACTGGCTAGCACCTGCTTGGTGAGGACGTAATAGGCAAAAACTCCGATGCTGGTGGAATAGGTGATGAAGTAGGTGACCGGTTCCATAACATCCCAGGAGTAAACCCACCAGGTGAGCCAGGCCAGAGCTCCACCCTGCACCGAGAGCAGAGCCAGGCCCACCCACAGCGCACGGGAGGAGCTCAACTCTGCCCTCTTTACTATTTGGGCCTTCATCTGAAATACATACACAGAAACACACCATGTCAGCAAACAAGGCCCCACAGACTAGCAGTACTAACAATACTAATTACATATAAATCTAAGAACAACTACACTTATCACACAGAAACAGTCACACCACACAGCTGATGTATTGGTAGGTAGTGTGTAGGTGCACCTTTTCCAGTGGGGTCAGTTCCTGTTTGAGGCTATCCATTTTCTCCAGCAGTTCCCGCTCCTTCAGGATGTGGTGACTAGGGAGGTGGAGGGCTGTGTGCAGCAGGTGCACCATGTGCTTCACATCCTCCATGCCCATTGCATGCTCATGACTGGCCATCTCTTCACATGGTTCACATTGGTGGGAGAGAGAGATCACTTTCAGTATTACACAATCATCCATTTCTTGTTGGCTCCACTTGCTGATTTGTTTTTTGGGACTAATTTTGAAGACTTCACAAATTAAATATCACAACATGTTAGTATCTGAACATTTCAGTAGAATATTTACTTTATAGTTTAAAGTTCACTGGCTCACAATTATTTCAAATGAATGCATGTGTCCTCACAGACTCTACATTTCAAGTTAACAGTGCAAATAACAAATATGCATCATACCGCAATTACAAAATGTTACTACAGCCAGTATACACTATGAATTATTATGAAGCCACTGTACCTTCCTGTGCTGAGTTCACATTGTAGACAGTGTCATTGATAACCAGCTTGAAGTTATTACTAAGCAGGGTGTCAACAGAGGTGGTGCATGCAATCTTCTCCCCTTCTGTAAGTACAACAGCAGAGTTGCACCTGATCAATGTGGATGACCACAAGAGCATAAGACAGAAGTGTCTCATTCTACTTATTATCCAGTTCAAATTGCCGACTAACTATTCTATCTGTAATACCTGTTGAGAGAGACATGTACGCTAGCATCAAACAAGACTCATTTAAATGTGCAAAAAATGCTCCTGTGTGTAACTATTTTGTAAATTGAACCATTTACTTTCTACTAGAGGTGGGAAATGCCACAGAGGCTACAATATACTACTTTACACTTGTACTGCTATACTAGCAATTTGTTATACTAAATAATCAAGTGAGTATTGTGATTCAATTCTACACTGCAGTTTATTTCTTTCATATGTCAAGGCAATGTATTTACATAGTTGCATGTTTAACATAAGAAGAGGAATAATAATAATAAGAAGAGGGCTGAGGTATATTCACATAAATCAGAGTAACTGTGCACTGATTGTGGCAGTTTCATAGAGAACAATATGTTACTGGAGAAGTCCCTGTGCCTGTGGAAAATCAGACCTTGACTCGTTGATACAGTGTGCATCTATTGACATACTGAACAGAAAATCATCTTCAAACTAGCTCGTCTAAGCCATACTACTGAGGCAGCTGGTGTTAGATCCTAATGTACTGATACACTGTTAAGAAACTGTCCATTTTTCAGAACATCCTGCATTACAATACGCAGGTTAAGCCAGCTGTCCACAGACACAGATTTATGGGAATCAGAATGCACTGATACACTGCTGAAAATGTTCTGTCCTTAATACATATTGTACAAAAACAGAATCAGGTCCAAACTGATAAAAATTAAATAGGACCACATGTGATTTAGTTTTCCATTTCAGTTCGTATCCATAGTCTGGTTTCAAAAATGAAACTGCATTTACAGTATATTATGTCATAAAGAAATGTCAAAACCAGCTTCCACAGCAATATGGTATATTGTGCAGAAAACATATTGTGTTGCTATACTGTGTCAATTTTTCATCCCACCTCTTTTTCCTTTGGTACAATATAATGCAGTATATGTACACATACCAGCTGTAAGCACAGCTGCTGCTGTGATCCCAGGATCCTCCCTCTGCAGTTCCTGCATAAAGTCACCAACAGTCATGAGCATGGGCCTAAGGAAGAAGAGGCACTCCTCTCTCCTAGAGGGCAGTGGCAAGGCCAACACAGGGCGCCCATGTTTGTAGTGCACAGCCACATCTACAGAGCAGGTAAAAATAACAGTGACTGGTTAAGATTAAAATAACACTTGATTGGTGTTTTAGCAGTTTGTAACAAACATTTTTTTTTGCTAAGTTCAGACTAGAGTATGTATTAGACTGTTCCACTGGGGGGCACTCTAAAAGTTAATGCAGAATGAAGCTGCGGTCTTCAGCTGTGCTGCATGTAGATGGTATGTGATGGGTGTGACGGCTGTACCATTGGAGGGTGCTAGAGTGCTGCAGAAGAAAACTTGGTGGCATCTCCACAGAGGCAAGCTGGGCTGGGCCTTAAACAAAAGCAGATAAAAGTGAGTGTTCCTGTTCCGCAAATTCCACACCACCATACATCATGTTTGAAAGGTCGTGGCTCTACTCCAAGAAATACATTGAAAGTGTGTTCTGTAAAATGTAACTCCAACAGGCAGTAATATAAATAAGTTACTTAGAATTGTTGTTTTTGTGCAAGAAAACAAAATGTTCCCATAACTAATTGTCAGAATAAGATTTTAATACTGCCATTATATCCAAACTACTATGCAATTATTGACTTGGGTGTGGTGTGTTGATACAGTGACACTACAGTGACAGTACACTAGCTGTAGAAGTGTAAATATAATAAAGGGCAAATGATACAGGAACTTCAGCTGCCTACACTGCAGCAAATGGGGTAGAGCTGTTTGGGCCACAGCTCTAGATCTGCTGAGATCATAACTGTAAACACAGTTTGCTGCTTTGTAGAAATCTGAGATCTTAATCTATAGTCTAAGGGTTTGTCTGAAGAGAACATGGTTCTGCAGATATGCCTCTACAAATAATTTTAAGTGACATAATATTAATATCCAATAATAATGAAACATCATTTCCCTGTTCATCTTGCCTGGAAGTGCCACTAGGTTTATACCATTGTTTTTTTTTTTTTTGTAAACATCAGCTGTGAGGTATGCAGATACCTCGCTCATGTATTGATTGCAATTCTCTAAAGCATTGATTAATCACAGAATTTCTGTCTATTGCACCAAAGACTGTGTAGCAAAGGGGAGGAGAAGTCACTAGTGCTGCCACTAACGACTACTTTTCTAACGATTAATCTCTCAACTAATTGTTTGATTAGTCAACTATTCTAAACTACTAATTTTCAAAAAAAAAAAAAAAAGCAGTCACAATTTTCATGTGTTCATTTTATTTTGAACAAACTTCAAGGGCCAAAACATAAAATTTCACCTCTATCATGAAAAAAGTAAACAAATATATATTACTAAATAAATAAAAGTGCAAAACAAGTCATCCACGTTCCAAAAATAGTATAAAAGGCATTAAAGTAAAAGTACTATAAAACTGATTCCAAAGTATAAATATATCAATACAAAAGAAAATATATAGGTAAATATGAATACAATAGGCCCTTCCACTTAGTTCTCACAGTTTTAACAGTGCAAATGTATATATTCAAAACAACAAACACTGAATGTGTTGTTACTCATAGAATTCAAGCAGAAACCAATCCATTATAGCCAAGATGGCAAAACACAAAATGAAAAGAAACAAAACAGTGAAAAGTGGTCGCATGTCTGTCACAATCATTTTGAGGACAGTCAGTAAGCAGTCGTTGTGTCGTGCAGTCGTTCCTTGGAGGAAATTCCGTCAGAGTACTTTGCTTGAAACTGACAAAAAGAGAGAAGAGACAAAAAGTAGAATTACTCAAAAGTAGACATGAGAGAGCCCTTTCCTAAACATCTTGTCCCCTCAACAACATACATCACTTTTATTGGCATATGCTGATTAAGTAAGCGGTTCAAAAACATATTTATGTAGGCCTAACTCTGCGTTTTCAATAGGCCATGCGTTAGAGGATTCGGCTGCTACACCGAGTGTGTGTGCCCGCGTGTTAGATTTTTCGGGAGGTTAGCCTGTGGTTACTGCTGTTATCTTTGTTGTGTGTGCTTATTCGATAAACTGGTTATTCGGGGAAAACCAGCCTCGAGTTTGGTGCTGTCTATATACCGTTACAATATGTTGCTCGCGCATGCAACATTAAATCGCGTGTGCATATTGTTGTTCAACATCATTTCCGAAAACATTACCAAAGGGTCGAGGTAGCCTGCTTAGCATTCAAAGATAGTCGCAATAGTCACAAAATAAAAGGGTTAAGATAAGAGAGTTAGCTCGGCGTTTAATGATCATACTTACGCTGTCTTTTTCCTGTTCTGAAACGCCTTCAGCAACTCTTGTGTGTTTTCTTTTAAGGTGCTCATGCATCGTGGTCGTGCTCCCGTGATAAGCCAAAGGTCCTGAAGTATTCCCATACTTTCGATGCTTCAGGTCTTGCTCTTGAAGAAGTCGCTGTTCTTGAGTCCGATTCTGACTCACTTGCCGCTGCCATTTTCATACCGCTCAAAACATTAAAACTCGTAGACAGTAAAACTCAAAACCATGTTCAAAAGGAAGACAGAGGGTAGCCACTGTTTATAAGGGTAGCAATTGGGGTGCGCACAGCAAATACTAGTGGTGTGGAGGGGAATCACCTGAACTCAGGCAAAGGTTCTCTGGACGAGCCGTTTGAGACCAAAAATAAATAGGCGAAATATTCGACCAAAAAAAATGTGTTCGAATAATTTTCATATTCGATTAGCAGCTACGTCGAATAATCGCGGCAGCACTAGAAGTCACCTCACCCGGCTTCGAACGCGGGTCTCCGGGGTACCAAACAGGGGCACTAACCACAACGCCAAAGAGCCTGGCTCGTTGGGATGGCAGTCAGAGCACACCCACAGAGCAAACTCTAGTGATGGTCACTCCATCACAGACTGCATTTTATGTATCCATTTCATTTCACTCCATTATAAGCCAGGTCCTGAGTTTGCATGGCTGTGACACACCTTTACAAATGATGGACCTGACCTCATAACAGCAAAAATGGAACAAAGACCATATGTCATCAGCGTTAAGTTAATTGGTACGTTGAATAATTTGTGTAAAATGTCAAAGCATTTCTGCTAAACTGGGTTTAGATCCTATTGATAAAGTAAAATACTCTTTTACCATTAACTACAGCTAAAGTAAAAACCTGAATGAGTCATTCAGGGGTAGAATTAGTTTCCAAGCTTGTCACTAAACTAGAAAAGCACTCCGAGAACGTTTTGAGTTATGTTGCTAATTAACAAATAAATGCTGATGATTATATAACCTCGGCTGGTGGAGGTAATAATACTAGAACTGATCAATTTGTCTTACAGGGCATCTGTCTTTTTGTCTTAATGAGATAATCTTTTTGGCCCGTATCTACCCTAAATTACAAGTCGATTTTCATGAGTGGGTAATAACCAAATTCTGAAGATGAGACTGCTGTCCTCACCTCTGTTACAGTGACAAAGTGGAACTTGGTGGTTAAGGCCCCCCTGAACCCTTGTCCTCTGCCCGGGAGGTCATTTAATCAATACTGTTGTGAAGACCAGAGCTTCACTCAATCATGTGCACTGATGTTCTGATGGCACAGAGGATATGGGCAACCCCTGAACCTGACAGACCTTGACTGTGGAAGCTCTTTTACTTTCCAGATTTCTTTTTGGCAGAGACAAATTAGCTAATTAACCATTTGCAGAATGGGAAGACCTCAGCCATTTTTGGATGGATTATAAATATGGGCCAGCAGGAGATATCAATCCACTGGCTGTCTTACATAAGCACAAGTAAAAAAAGTGCTTTAACAAACAAATTAGGTTGTCATGTATAAAAGAAATATAGAAAGTATATCACTCTTCTTGTAGCCTGCTTAAAAAAAATTACTGAACTTGCTACATGTCCTTATAAAGTGATAAAATGTTTATCTTCAGATGCCTACAAAACAGTTGACAAGACTGACATGACTGATGTTAATCCTGGTCCAGATACAAGATACAGAAGACATGTAAGACAAAGCAGACCAATGCATTCACATTGCATTTACAAGTAACAGCATGGAGCAGCTTTCTACTTACAGAGCAAAATGTCCTCCTTTCTGAGACCTTGCTACTTGGTCAGTTATCTGTAGTAGCATTTAGGTCAAGAGTAGCTCACATTCCTCTAAATGTAACAGTGCCTATGGGTAAGCTGCCTAGTTTTCATATAGGAAATGTCCCTTGAACAAGCAAGCACCCCTAACATGCCAAGGCTTATTTATATACAGCCAGCTGATTAAAGTGCGAGAGCATTCACTGAAGCAATTCGTGTGCAGAATGGGGTGATTGGAGAATAGGAGTGAGATAATGCTTCACTGCATTCTCATTAGGTAGTATGCCTTGCTAGAGGTGTGCATAGGGTGATTGTGTGTGTGTGTGAGAGAGAGAGAGAGAGAGAGAGAGAGACAGCGAGACAGAGAGAGAGAGAGAGAGAATGAGTGAGAGAGACAGATAGAGAGAGAGAGAAAGAGAGTGTGTGTGTGTTTACTTATCTGTTTGTGTTGTGTGTTGTGCAGTGGGACACACCATCAGGATACTAATGAGGAAGATGCACAATGTGAGAGTTGAAGCAGGAGACATGCCATCAGACCGGATTGCCAGGCTATTTGTCTTCCTGCCAAAGACCATGTCATCATTTCACAGCTCACTGAAGGACATGTGCAATAAAAGAATTCCAGAGGCTGATTAACAATATGGGTTTCAATGGTATTGCTGAACACTAATGCCTGAATAAGCAGATTCCTGTGGCCAGGAAAACTAAAGTAGAGTTTCATTTCTTCAAGTGTGCCCTCATGAGGGACTGTTCACAGGAACTTTCAGGTAATGGTCTGAATCCATTAGTAAATCCCTATGAATGTCTAATTTCATAGTATGTAGTCATGATCAACAGAGAAGCAGAAGATATGGCTGTTCAAATGAACATGGAATGGGTCCATAAATAGAGCTGGTACCCTACCACCTGATCCAAACAGAAATTTTAACAGATTTCCGCCATATCATCTGGTGACTCTGAGCTGTACTATTTTAGACAATCACCCTGAAACTCATTTAGTGCTTGCAAGCACTGTGAATAAATATATTTTTTTTGCAATGTATTCCTTTCATTAAACTCACTTTGATGTCACATTAGTTCCAATACACAGTTTGGAAGCACAGCTCCCTCCTGATATAGTGTTTTTTTTTAAGCCCCCAGCACTAGGCTGACGGTGAGTGACGGTAGAGTTGATGAGAGTCAATACACACACACACACACACACACACACACTTAGTCCAGTGGCCTCATGGCTTGTGGGCCGTTATGGGTGCTGTCACCACTGAAATACAACCGTGGCCCAGCCATTCATGCCCTTCCAGCCCGGCCCCCGCTCCCCACCGCAGGCTGTTCATTACGGCTCCATGCCACAGTGTCAGCACCACAGTGCAGGCAGGCCTGACAAGAGGATGTATGATCTCTCTTTGCTGATACGGCCCAGGGGGCTAAGAGGGAAATAAACTGGTGTGATAAGCCTGCTCCCCACGGCCGCCCTTTCCACTGCATGGTTCCAAGCTGGATGAAATATGGTGATGCCATGTCGCCGATGTCAGGGTGAAATTACAGAGGCAGTCATGGTAACTGCATTTCAACTGCACTCTCCTGTGAAAAGCCATTTCCATGCAGGCATCTGTCACAGGCCGCTCTCCCTCCTTCTGCTGTTGTTTTAGATGTAACGAAGTGGCCTTCAAAGTGGGAGTGGGTGCGGCCACAATTATATAACAACATGGTGAGTGGTGTCTAAGGAATTTTCAGGACAAGGGTGTGCCAGTGTAAGAGCAGGTACTCAACAATACTGGTATAGCCCAAATAAATGACCTCGGGAAAAGTTTGGTCAAAACAGAAATTCTCGTCACACAAAATCTGTATAATTTGCTTTAATGCTGTTAAACTCTGAAATGGGGTGTCCGAGCTAGAAGAGCAGTCTGTCAAAAAAAGAAAAGAAAACATAGTGCATGAGGAAAAAAACCTTAGAGGCCTTTAAAACAAACTCTTTGTGCTGTGCTTCCCACAGACACAGTGCCTTAGGCTGCAACAGGCAGTAACAGACAGCTTATCAGCTTCCTGTGGTGGTGACTGAAGATGCTGAGTTGTGCTCAGTCCGCCTTCTTTGAAGTCAAATGAAGTCTATTTATTTTTCTGGGGCCATCTGTGCAATATTGATCAGGCTGATTAGTGAAACTCGTCAATATACTGCTGAACCCTACAGTTTAACTGAACACCTCAATATCCACATGCAGTCTGTAGTCATTACCATAATTTTTCAGAAATGACTGATAATTGAGAATAAAAGTGGACTGTAAAGACAGTTGGCAGCAAGGCAAGGCAGCATCTGGCTAAAATTACATGGAACTTCTGGTAGAAATGGCTGTTTTACCTTGTTATTAAATATTGAACCATCTCCAGCTCTGCAGTTGTGTGTACAAGGCTGAACAACAAAGAATGAAAATGTCCATTAAATTGTAGTTCCACATGGCTATTAAATGGAACAGTCACACTTCTGAAAACATTATTATGTCAGTGTTGTTGTGGGACCAGTTAAAAAGGCAGAGGAGCCTGTGCTGCACCTGTTACAGGGCCATGTCACAATGGCATGTTCCTAATGAGGAGTAATGTGGCCACCGCCGTGCTGTTCCTCCTCCAGCTGTCACACTCAGACAGACAGCTATGACTCACTCCTCTGCTTTCAAAACAATATGGCAGAAGTGGAGACCAAGGGCTTATTTTTATCCATCATACTGAAGCCCTGACACAGAAGTGCATTTCAGATTCTTCCCTAACTTCATGCCTATGCATGAGTCACTAGGTGAAGTGGCAGGCTCTTTTTGAGGCATGCAGCTCTCATGCACAATAACACCCATTTTTAACTAGGATTTGAGGTGCCCATTTTGAAGTAGGGCCTAAATGACTCTGGTGGGCTCTGCATTCATGACAAATAAATTAAATAGAGCGTACTTTATGACTCGTCCTTTTCAGATAATATCATCAGTAAGTAAGATACATTTAAGCTATGTATTGGCAAGTTGAAATCTAAAATGAAAAGCTAAATGAAAGGAGCAAATAATTGTTGTCCTACTTCTATTAGTGCCAGAAGTATACGTCAATTTCACAGATATCAGAATGTGTTTTCAAAAGAAACTGCAGCATGTCATCTGTAAACAGCCACTTATAAACCGTTCCTGTCTCATCTCATTTAACTGCACTCAAAGTGTTTCCTTGTCAAATGCTTTTATATACAAATCTCAGACTTGTATGTGTCCATGAACAATTTATGAAAGACAGAACACATATATTTTACCAACACACCAAGTCCTCACAGATGTTGTCTCCAGTGCAATATCAATGCCTAAGGTGAGTGCAATTCAGTGGTTGTTTGTCACTGCAAGGGGCTGATGTGAACTTAATGAGATACTAGTTGAGTGACTAAGAGGAAATAACTTCAAATCTGACCATTTTATAAATTGAGTTTAAATCATTATAAATCCCTGATCTGTCTAATCTGTCATTTATTAACTATGGCAAAGTGATGCACAATTTTACCGATGTAACATATCACAGCAAGGACACTAAATTTGCCTTTCTGATAATCCAGAGTGAACATGAGGAGCACACATACTGTAAGAGTAGATGCATTCAGGAATGTCCATCAGTTTTAAGACAGAGCATATAGGCAGTGAGCTAAGTACTAAATCACAAAACAGTCCTACTGGACAAGATACTATGAACCAAGAAATGGCAGCAATGATTTATGTGAGGTGACTTGCGTGCACGATCCTGACTACCAGAGGTGAAATATGATGCCATTATGACCCAAGTCTTTTATTGTCCCCAGAGTGGGGGAAGGGAAGGAATATTTGCTCTTGCTGCAGGGATATTTATGTGATGCCAGCACACCCAGTGGACTGTGCTCCAATAAAAACTATTAATTTTCTACATTAGCGGTGTTGACTACTCAGCGTAATGCATGTGAATGCAGTTCTGCATTCACAACGCTCGGGGCAGAACTGGTGAGCACACTGGAATGAAAGAGCTGCTGACTTTGCATCAGACCTGGCTTGAGATGATAGATTCGCAGGAGCCACATCTGTGTCCAAGTCAGCTACAGTGTCAGGTGTGTATGCCAATACAGTCGTGTTGATCCAAACTACGCTACTCTGGTCCCACCACAATGGCTGTATCCTTACCATATCCTTACTGTATGCTTGCCATAAACATGTTCATGCACCTATACAAGGCGGGATGCCTTGTGAGCACAAACACCATTCCCAAGTATTTTGCAGACAGATGGCCCATTCACACTAAATGATCAAGTCAGTTGAGCCCACTGAAAAATAGGATATCTGCAGGCGGAATGTACCCATGCCAGCCAGTTCATTTTGTGAAGTGGCTTAAGCTTGTCTCCATGGAGAGGTGAGTGCCTTAACCAGGCACTTCTCACTCTGTACAGATGCTCTGTGCAAAATACTGTTGTATAATCACATTTTACATCTATTTGCCATGATATGATTTTCTCTGCAGCAAACCAACACTGTCAATATTCGTGACACTTAGAGCTTCGGTCCACAGTTTGTGCTCGTATGTGGCGAGTGCCCCTCTCAAGAACAAGGAGATTAGGTTTACAAAGTAGGCCTACTCTTGCGACAACTCTGGTGCTCAGCAGCCTCCAGCATTCCTGGACTGGGCAAGTGCTTCATGTTCTGCCATAAAGTCCATATAAAATAAATGCGATGCAATGCAATGTTTGGTTGCTTGCACTTGAAATTGTTTTCGTAGTTAAGGTAAGAAATCAGGAAACTGCGATATGACTCACATAGTTAGACAACACTTACGGGTGGTTGGTGTAAAGATCCAGCCAGAACAGAGAAAAACATCGCAACCTTCTCCAAACCTCCTAATGCGTTGCGATGCCCGCTGTACAGTGAAATAGGAAAAAAAGAAAACGCAAACCGTATCGAAACTAAGCGATCTTCAAAACCGAAATTCCACCATTTTATGGGTGGAGGGAGTAAGTGAGTGGGTTCATAGTAGCCTAGAGAGGAAATAACTTCGGCTGGTTACACTCTAGGCAACTTTAGGTTACATATTAATTTTCTGAGTGAATGTATCGTTTCATCAAGGGAGCAGCCGATATCTAGATTGAGACATCAACAAGTTCACCAAAATTAACTTTTCTCCTATTGCCCAAACGTATACAATCACTGGCGTAGGCTATTAAAATGATGGAAATGCGATAAACCATTTGAATTACCCCGTTGCCACATGTAGGCTGGTTAATCAAGTCCGCGATGAAGATAAAACGAACGTTATGTTACGCCAACTTACCCTCTGGGTTAAGTAGACTCGATTAGCGGTTGCTCTCAAGAGTGAGCGTAGTGGTAACGTGTGTCTGATAACTCCAGCCTGTAGTTTGTTGACTAGTCCCAAAGATACCATCTCTGCTGTTAGTTCCTGAGATGTATCATAATGACCAGGACAGAGTTCAGCACTTGTCAGTTGCTCATCAATAGCCTGGCATGTATGGCTATTTCAAACAACGCTTTAGCCTATGTGCTGCCGATATATAGCCCTCTGTCTTCTCTGCTGCTATCCAAACAGAGGATGTCTTGCACTTGTGACGATTTCACTGTTCATGTTTAAATGCGCCTCCTACTGGTCGAATTGTGGCAACAAATCCTGAACGTGGTAATGATTTTTCATAGGTACATGACGGCTTTTTATAAATTGAAGAACTATGTGGGATCCGCTTGGGTTGAATACATATGTTGCCAAAATTATCTCGGGCATGTTTCTGGAGTGTGTGTGTCTGTGCTTGCGTGCGTTCTCGTATGTGTAAACTTGAACTGTGTTTGTTTATCTGAATTTGTATTCAGCCTCTGTCCATTTGCACAATCAGTAGCAAAGGAATCAATAGCAAAAAAAAAAAAAAATGGCAGGGCATCTGGTATTTTTGATAGTCACTCACTGGGCAGAGTGCCCATTCAGTAGTAGGCTACCAGCGAGCTGGGCAGCTGGCCATTCCCATTGATTAAGCTCTGCAGTCTGTCTGATGGCATCGTAAAAATGTTTGCTCTCACCAGCATAGCTGCTGAAACCTTCCTGTTTTTCCAGATTATTATACTTTTTATTATTTCTGTTTCTTCTGCCCTTTTCAAATGTCATTGGGATTGGGAAGAAGAAACTGTAAGTAGTACAGACACCATCAATCTTACTGCAAGGTGAGAAAGAAATGCTAAGAAGTGCTGTTTTTTCATATTGGGATTGTAGCAGAATGTGCTTTTTATGTGGTAGGGTAAAGTAATGCAGAAACTAATTAAATTGAGTGAACCTGTCAGGCATCACTTTTTCAGCTCATTGGGCCCAAATAAGGCAGTGGACAGCAATCAGAGGATAAAGTTATTTATGTGTCTATGACTTCGCCTCTGTGCAGCTGAGATTGGATAGAGATTGCACCAGTGCCTCTACCCTCCCCATAAAGCAGATGCCTATCAGTGCATTTTAGATGGTGATGTACTAAGGATCTTATCTTGATCTTGTTGCAGTATTTATCTGTCAGTACTTATGGGCTGTTGTGCTATCAGCTTGTGAAATTATGTCCACATGGATGAAGGAACACCATCTTCTACTTAAGCTGTCCCAGACAAAACTCCTGGTGATCCGAGCTCAGCATTCAATCTTCCATAACATCAACCTCAACATTGACTCTACCACTGTAGCTCCCAACAAACTTGCAAAAAAAACCTGGGTGACATGATCAAAAACCAGCTTTCATTCATCAATCATATCGCCTCTGTCTTCCTGTTGTGCAGCTTCGCACTTTATAACATAAAATCAGACCACTGACTCAATATGCCACTTAGCTTCTGAGACAGGCCATGGTCATCCTGTCTCGCCTCAACTACAGCAGTTCTCTCCTGGCTGACTTACCAGCTTACGCAATAAATGGTCCAGAATGCAGCACCTTGGCTGGTATTCAATCAAACCAAAAGGATGCATGTCACTCCTCTGTTCATCAACCTGCATTGGCTCCTGATGGTCACTTGAATTAAGCACAAGCCCCTGACTTTAGCCTACAAAGTGACCTTGGGGTCTGCCCCTTCCTACCCGAAGACAGCAAAGGCTTATGTCCCATCCAGGGAGCTACAATCCTTACATGCAAGCCGTTTGGCCTTGCCATCCTCTCACTCAAGGTGATCTCAGTCAAAACTGTTGTCTGTCATTGTCCCTCAATGGTGAAACAGGGTACAAGTTGCTATAAGAGTAGGGTCATTCCTCTCTACCTTCAAAAAGGACCTGAGGACCATTCTTTTCCTTGAGCACTTCCTATTCTAACAATGATAACATCCACTTACCAACATACCCTGTCCTTTGTTACTTTGTTATGATCTTGCTTACTCTGTGCTTTGTAATTTAATATGCTCTTCCTTACTCTGTTCTCTTCTGCATATCTGTAGCTTGATTTGAATGGATCAATTGGCAAGTTTCATGTATGTCTTTTCTTGTATGTCTTTTGTTTTGTGTGTTTTGTTTTGGTGTTGTCTTTTTTTCCTTTTTCTCTCTTTGATTTAGTCCTGCATGTTGATTATTTTACTACTGTATACATTTGAAAACTCAATAAAAATACATTGACAAGATCTGATCTGTAGCTTGATTTGGGTCTTCTATTGTAAATCACTTTGGATAAAAGTGTCTACTAAGTGTTATGTAATGTAATAATGTAATGTAAAAATGACATCAAAAGGGAACAACAAAGGGAAAAGAAACATGAGCTGTACAGGGATGTAATGCTGCTTATGATTTGCATATATGACACTGATCATTGTTTCTGTGTGTACAGTACTTGCTATGTCAAGCGTACGCTGGTTAGTTTCTTATGACAATTTGTTTACTAGATGTCCAAGATGAGTAATTGTACTTATCCTACATCAACATGTAAACAGTAAAGATGTAGAGATTGTAGAAGTTCATGTAGGCTGAATGATCATTTGCTTCTGAACTTTTGTTCACACTGCAAGGAACCTTTGTAATGGTTCCCAAGGTCCAGTCCACCAAGAAGTACATTGTTACCTTTTTATTTATTTATTTATTTATTTATTATAATATTCTGAGAAACCTATTAATTTAGGATGTTATTTTAAGATAGGGTAACTGAAATACTAACAACTGAAAATGGCAAAAAAAAGATTCCAATGATATGCATAGGGGTCCACTTTGCTTCTTCTTTTAGCACTTTAGCACTTTATTTAGAAAGCTTCATTAGTAACTAAAGTATATAACACATGGAATGTGCATAGGCCTAATTAGTAGGAATGAAAATGTGTGTTATTAGTCAGGAAGCAAGTTCTAATTATTATTATGTAGCCTAAATATATTTACATGGTATAAAAGTTAATCTATCAAAATATTGCAATCAGTGTTCAAAGTGCTTCAAGGTAAAAGAAAACACCAGTACACACCTTCATTATATGCACCTTATTCTTACAAGCATGCCCCCACACATTCACAAGGACCAGCATGTAGAGAAACAGACAGACAGACACACCCCTTTATTGGTAATCACTCATAGTTGAGTGTGAATGATGGTCCTGCAGGATTGTCATTATTGTGGATCTTCAAGTGGCTGAGGAGGACAATTCTTGAGCCACACATGTTATTGCAGTGCAGTGTGGCCATGGGTATGAGGTGCTGGGTGTAGGGTGTGGAGGAGCCTGTTTGCGGGTGACTTTTTCCTTTTGTTGCTTCCTCTTTGTTTCTTCATACAGTTCTTTGCTCAGCAGTGTCTTCCCAGTTTGACATGTTAAAATGAAATTTCTTTAGTTCTTTAGTTCTGACGTTGTCCTTGTAGTGCTTTTTCTTGTCTCCAGGTGCACACTGAGAGGGCTGTGAATAGAACACCTGCTTTAGGAGGTGTGTCAGGCATGAATATTACATGTACTGTTCTTCTTGGTGGTGGTGGTGGTACTGTCAGTGTTTGCCTACTCAAAGACACCGATGGTGGTCTGCTGCTCTTCCCAGCAGATGTGCAGGATCATATGCAGGAACATTCGGTGATAGGATTCCAGGGCTCTTAAATGTCAGTTGCAGGTGTTCCAGGTCTCTGCTGCATATAGCATTGGTAAGATGACTGTCTTCTTGTATACCAGGAGCTTGGTTCTTGCAAGGAGATCAGGGTTTTCAAAGACTCTTGCAGACCTTTGCAAAGGCTCCACCAGCCCAGTAGATACAGTGGTATATTTCACTGTCCATGTCTGAAGAGAGGTGGCTTTCTGGGTTGGAAAAATGGTCCACACACTTTGATTTTTATTTTTAGTATAAGAGTTGGGGTTTGGGTTCAAATTTCACTCTCACTTTGGTTAACTATTAGACCAACACAGCATTGGATATAGCCTATTTAACCCCACAGGTTGTGTTTAAGCCTTGGTCGTCAAAGTGTGGGGCAGGCCCTACTAGTGGGGTGTAGAGATATGACATTTAGGCCAGACATTTCTCTTTTTATACCTATATTTAGTAATCTGATTGACAATAGTATTGACACTTAAGACCCAAGACTACTAATCAAAACATTGTTGATTGTGCAGAAATTATGTTTTAATATCATTGCTTTTTTCAGGTGTAATAGGAGACAGATTAAAATTCCATACCCTCTGAAGTAGGGTGAATAGATGAAAGGTTACAGTTAAACCAAATGTTGATTACTGTAACAAAGACATTTAGATACATTAACATAATAGTTGGATTCTTATGTTAATATGAATAGTACCAATTATTGGTAACATGGACTGTGGTGCTGGGTTATATGTAATTCATGAGTTATTATTAGCCATATTGTAGCCTGTGCCAAAAATACCACAATAACAAGATCAAATGGTGGAAGACCTTTGTTTTATTCACCATCCACCACAGAACATTTAGGGAACATACAGGATGGGCCAAAATTTGACATATGAAATATGACAGAAATATGGGACACATTTTAAATGCTTATATCTTGGATTATAAAAATGATACAGACCAAATATATTTGTTGTAAAGCTGACATTCAGGAGTTTTAGAAACATTAATTTCTCTGGACACCACTCTGGAAGCGAATTAAAGATGTCTTTTATGTAAGGGTAGATTTGGAAAACCATCATGAATAGTGTTTTTCACACATTGTCAGTTCTTTGCACCATGACACGATCGTTATTCCCTTGCTACTCAAGAGTTGACAGTAAACCTGAAACTGCATGTGGAGTCACACTGCTTTGTTTCCTTTTTAAATAAATGTAGGCCTAATGCCCAAAATTCCAAAATAAATCATCTATGCTATACATAATTATATTTACCATGTCCAGGACACTACTACACTGACTTGCTGACGGTATCCTCAAACAAAACCTGGTCTGCATTTATATTAACATGATTTTATAAAGAGTAATATTTCAATTGAAATAAGTTGACTAAAATAATTTGCTTAGCTAGGACTGAAAGAGTTTCTACCCACAGGCCATCAGAAGCTTGAACACACACCATACTGACTTTGCACACATCCACCACTCAGCACACACAACCTAACACATTACCACACACACACACACACACACACACACACACAGTAGACCCCGCCATTCTCCATCCTCCACTGCCACCTCCTTTTCTCACTCGTGGAATGCGCAGAAGCAGTTTTTGTTCTTGTTTAGGCACAGGTGAATGTCACATTTTGTACACTTGATGCTAGTGTGCACTTAGGGAATTTGCAGCATTGCCGCACACTGTCGCACCTGCACTCCAGCTTGCCCCAATGTCTTGTGAACCTGGTGGAAGATCAGATTTCTCTGCATAAACATTAACTGAGTGCACCAGGCCTGTTGTGTCACACAAAAAAAAGATGTTGTATCCCCATTTGTACGGCTTTTTGGGGATGTACTGTTTTAGAACAGACCTACCTTTGAATGGCACCATTTGTTCGCCAATAGACAGGATCTGATCTTGGAGGCAGAGCTTGGAATTTGGGGAGCAGAGAATAAATTAGTGGCCTAATTTTGAACAGCCTGTGACTGTTGTTGGGTGCCATGTTGTCATTGAAATGAATGAAATGTTTAATTTCTTCCCGCCTGTCACAGGGCATCACATCAGCCACCTGCTGTACACAACATGCATTAGACCAGTAGATCCTAGAGCGAGGTAAGTGGATAACACTCATATACAAAACAGTTCCAAAGAACTGCTCCAATTCCTTCTGATCTAATGTCAGGGCATGGTTTGGATGTTCTTGTGTGCTGTACAGATTGCTCTGATTGACAATAAGAGCCAAAAGTTCATTCTTTCAGTGTTCTTTGTTTCTGTCACAGGTACCAGACTGACAGAAGGACAGACCCAATAGCGTAACCTCAAAAAGACTTTATTTAAGGGTTGGGGAATAGGGACAAAGTCAGAAGCCCGGTTGGGCTGATGAGTCACTGGCGATTCGATCGCCGGAGCACACAAGGCGACGGGCAGGGGAAACCCCGTGTCCGGGTCCAGGTGAGGTGGGCATACCAGGGCAGGTGCGTTGAGCAGGGTCGATGACTGGCAATGGTCGGTACCAGGGGCTGGAGCGTAGAGCAGGGTCGAAGCCAGGCGGAGGTCGGAACCAGGGGCTGGAGCGTAGAGCAGGGTCGGAGCCAGGCGGAGGTCAGAACCAGGGGCTGGAGCGTAGAGCAGGGTCGGAGACAGGCGGAGGTCGGAACCAGAAGACTGGAGAATCAGGGAGAGCCAGGGGCAGACCGGGGTCAAAGCCAGGGCAGGAGAGTCGAGCAGAGTCGGGGGACAGGCAGACATCGGCACCGGAGGACTGGAGATGATTACAGACAGACAGGGGAACAACAGGAGCAGACAGGATACGAACAAACAGAGGGAGGTATAACCAGACAGACGCAGGAGAGCCAGGAGTCGTAAAGCTTGCCGAAGGAATTCACCGTGGTTCGCAGACGGACTGACAATGAGAGAGTGAGAGAGGTGAGTCTAAATAGTGAAAACCCCGGGAGACTAAACGAGCGTGAAACGAAGAGTGCAGGTGAGGAGACTGATTGAATGATTACGTGACGGTCACAAACAAGGAAGTGCGGGTGAGGCGAATGATCAGCGATCGTGAGACGAGGGAGGCAGGTGAGGGAGATAATAACAAGAGGAGCTAACGAGGGAGTGCAGGAGTAGGAAGTAACCGCGGAAGAGGAGTGATGAACAAGGAAAACAAACCAAAATGACGAACAGGTGGTAGACCCAAGTAACTAAGCGAAAAACAACCCCAAGCACAAAACGACACCGTGACAGAACCCCCCCCAATAGACGGCCCCAGAAGTCCCAAGAGAGAAAAGAAAAAAGGAAAACACCAACTGGGTGGGAGGAGGGAAAAAGGGGAATCAGAATTCCTCGGACCGGTCAGAGAGGTGGGCGACGTCCTCCGGTGCCCCCCGAACGTCCCCGGCGGACGGAGCAGGTGCGGGTAGCCGAGGAGCCCGAGCGGGCCGAGAGGAGGACCTAGGACGACCCCGACGGAGGGCTGGCTGGTCGGGATGCTCACGGTTGAAGTCATCGATGAGGGAATGGTCCAGAATCCTGCTCGCCGGGACCCAAGATCTCTCCTCAGGACTGTACCCCTCCCAGTCAACCAGGTAATGTATGCCCCGGCCTCTCCATCAGGACCGGAGAAGGCGACGCACCGTGTAGACAGGGTCCCCATCAAGCAGTCGTGGAGCGGGTGGTGGAGGCACCACAGGTGTATAAGGGCTCACCCGTACAGGTTTAATCTGGGAGACGTGGAACGTCGGATGGACCCTCATGGTAGTAGGGATTCGGAGGCGGACCGCCGTGGGGCTGATGACACGCTCCACCAAAAAGGGACCCAGAAAGCATGCCGCCAATTTACGGGACTCTACCCGGACAGGGAGGTCCTTGGCCGACAACCAGACCCGTTGACCCACACGATACTCTGGAGCCGGAGTCCTGCGGCGATTGGCCCCGGCAGAATAAGAGGCGACGGCTCTCCGAAGCGCGACCCTCGCTCGAGCCCACGTCCGCCTGCAACAGCGGGCGTTGGCCAGAGCAGAGGGGCAGGAGACCTCTCCCTCCTGGCTGGGAAACAGAGGAGGCTGATATCCATAAACACACTGGAAGGGTGACATGCCCATGGACGAACAGGTGAGTGTATTGTGGGCGTATTCTACCCACACCAGCCGACTGGCCCAGGAGAGGGGGTCCCGGGAAACCACACATCGGAGGGCCTTCTCCAGCTCTTGGTTCGCCCGCTCAGATTGCCCATTGGCCTGGGGGTGGAAACCGGAGGTGAGACTGACCGTGGCCCCCAGTAGACGACAAAACTCCTTCCAAAAAGTGGAGGTGAACTGGGGGCCACGATCGGAGACCACATCAGTGGGGATGCCGTGGAGGCTGAACTGCCTGCGCGGTCTCCTTAGCAGACGGAAGCTTAGGGAGGGGAATGAAGTGGGCCATCTTGCTGAATCGATCCACCACGGTAAGTATAACTGTATTCCCCTCTGAGGCAGGCAGTCCAGTGACAAAATCCAGGCTGATGTGGGACCAGGGACGAGAAGGCACGGGCAGAGGCTGGAGAAGGCCAGCAGGTGGTCGATTGGAGGTTTTATTACGGCTGCAGACCGGGCAGGCTTGGACGTACTCCCGGACCTCCCTCTCCAGGGTGGGCCACCAAAACCGCCGGGCGATGTGATGGCTGGTGCGGGTAGCTCCGGGGTGACAAGCCAGGAGGGAGTCGTGCCCCCACTGCAGTACTTGAGAGCAGAGAGCCTCAGGCACGTAGAGTTTGCCCTCGGGACAGGCGCTAGGACCAGGCTGATCCTAGAGGGCTCTCTGGACCTGCCTCTCCACGTCCCAGGTGAGCGCCGCCACGACCCGGGACCCAGGCAGGATGGGGACTGGACCCTGAAGACTGTCATCATCTTTCTGGAACTGGCGGGAGAGGGCGTCCGGCTTGACATTTCGGGATCCTGGGCGATAAGACAGAGAAAAATGGAAACGTGGAAACAGAGACCAACGAGCTTGTCGGGGATTGAGTCTTTTTGCTGTTCTGATGTATTTGAGATTCTTGTGATCAGTCCAGACAATAAATGGCACGGACGCCCCCTCCAGCCAGTGCCGCCACTCCTCTAACGCCAGTTTAATGGCGAGGAGCTCCCAATGTCATAATTCCGCAGGAAGGCCACAGTCTTTGCGTGAAGGACCAAACGAACGTGCTGCTTGTGTTCTTTCATAGTCTTGGAGAATATCAAAATGTCGTCTAGGTAAACAAGACGAATCTATCCAACATATCACGCAGCACGTCGTTAACAAGTCCCTGGAAAACTGCAGGGGCGTTGGTGAGCCCGAATGGCATGACCAAATACTCGTAGTGGCCGTTGGGGGTATTGAAGGCCGTCTTCCACTCGTCCCCCTCCCGGATGCGAACGAGGTGATAGGCATTTCTGAGGTCGAGCTTAGTGAAGACCGTGGCCCCCTGGAGAGATTCGAATGCAGTGGCGAGCAGTACCTATTCTTCACGGTGATGTCATTCAGCCCTCGGTAGTCGATACAGGGGCGAAGACCTCCATCTTTCTTCCCCACAAAGAAGAAGCCTGCGCCTGCTGGAGAGGAGGAGGGGCGGATGATGCCAGCCGTTAAGGAGTCCGCGATGTATTCCTCCATCGCCCGCCTCTCAGGACCAGAGAGTGAATAGAGACGCCCTCGGGGGGGAATAGCTCCGGAAACCAGGTCGATTGCGCAGTCATACGGCCGGTGGGGTGGCAGAGACGTAGCTTTGGCCTTGCTGAAGACCTCCAGAAGGTCATGGTAGCAGACGGGGACCTTGGAGGTATCCGGAGGCGTCAAAGAGGGTGCTGGTGGAGTCAATGGAGCAGCGGATCGCAGACAGGACTGGTGACATTCCACCCCCCACTCGAACACAGTTCCGGTCCGCCAGTCAATACGGAGGTTATGCAGACGGAGCCAGGGAAGCCCAAGGACGACAGGGACACCGGGAGAAGAAAGGAGGTGGAAACGTATCCTCTCCCGATGGTTTTCCGAGGACAACAACCCCACTGCCTCGGTAATGTGAGTTATGCGACCCAACAGGTGACCGTCCAGGGCTCGAGCAGGTACCGGAGAGGGGAGACGATGGACCTCTATCCCCATCTGCTGGGCGAGGGCAATATCCAAGATGTTGGCCTCAGAGCCAGAGTCAATAAGAGCCGGGAGTGAACGAGACAGAGCGGGGAGCTGTAGGACGACCTGCAGGAACGGTCTGTCCCCCCTGGGAGCGTTTATAGAGGCCGAGCTCAACCGGATGCCCCCTACTTCCGGTGAGCTCTGTCTTTTACTGAGCAGGAGGTAACGCGATGACCCTCTCCCCCGCAGTACAGGCATAATCCTCCCGCCAATCGGCGTTGTCGTTCTGCCGGAGAGAGTGATGCACGATCGACCTCCATAGGTTCTGCCATGTCCTGACGGAGGCTGGCGGAACGACTGGAGAAGGAGGCCCCTCCCTCTGTGGATCGACGAGCGGGCTGACCAGACCGTCCCTTCTCCCGGCGACGAGCTTGCACTCGTCGATCGATACGGATGGTGAGGGCTATAGCCTCATCCAGGGTTGTGGGGTTCTCATGTGAAACCAGCTCGTCCTTCATATAATCCGCCAAGCTATTCAAATAGGCGTCGGTGAGTGCCTCCTCGTTCCAGAGGCTTCTACTGGCAAGTGTGCGAAAATCAATGGAGTAATCGGCTACAGTTCTCTTCCCCTGACGAAGCTCCATTAATCCATGGGAGGCATCCGCTGCTGGAGAGCCGGCGCCGAATACCTTCTTGAGCTCAGCAGCAAATGCCTCAAATGAAGTGCAGGCTGGCGAGTGTCGTTGATACTCGGCGGTTCCCCATAGTCTGGCCCGCCCCGTCAGCAGGTTAATAGTGAACGCCACACGAGCCGCTTCTGTAGAGAAATTCCGCGGCTGGAGATCAAACATGAGACGGCAGTTCGTGATAAACAGCTACACTTCCTCAGGATGCCCCCAAAACGCTCCGGCAAGCCTATCCTGGGCTCGGGACCGCCAATGGCTGACAAAACGCTTGCCTGAGGAGATGACAATGCCGGGGGTCCAGCAGAGGGAGCCACAGGAACACCCAGCCCCGAGGGAGTGATTGGCGCTGTGATCTGGGCGAGCTGTTGTGCTTGAGCATTCCCCTGCTGCTGAAGAAGCAGAACCAGCGGCCAATCTCCCTTTCTGACATCTCTAGTCGCTGTAAAGCGGACAGAGACTCGGAGGGGGGATCCTGGTCCATAGGAGGGTCCGCTGGGTCCATTTTATGGTCAGTCCGTTCTGTCACGGGTACCAGACTGACAGAAGGACAGACCCAATAGCGTAACCTCAAAAAGACTTTATTTAAGTCAGAAGCCCGGTTGGGCTGATGAGTCACTGGCGATTCGTTCGCCGGAGCACACAAGGCGATGGGCAGGGGAAACCCCGTGTCCGGGTCCAGGTGAGGTGGGGAGAGTCGTGGATGGGCTGTGGTCGGTACCGGGGGGAAGGAGAGAGGAGAGGCGTTGGGGACAGGCGGAGATCAGTGCCGGGGCAGGAGCGTGGATCAGAGTCGAGGGCTGGCAGGAGTCGGATACCAGGGCAGGAGCGTTGAGCAGGGTCGATGACTGGCGATGGTCGGTACCAGGGGCTGGAGCGTAGAGCAGGGTCGAAGCCAGGCGGAGGTCGGAACCAGGGGCTGGAGCGTAGAGCAGGGTCGGAGCCAGGCGGAGGTCAGAACCAGGGGCTGGAGCGTAGAGCAGGGTCGGAGCCGGGCGGAGGTCAGAACCAGGGGCTGGAGCGTAGAGCAGGGGGACAGGCAGACGTCGGCACCGGAGGACTGGAGATGATTACAGACAGACAGGAGCAGACAGGATACGAACAAACAGAGGGAGGTATAACCAGACAGACGCAGGAGAGCCAGGAGTCGTAAAGCTTGCCGAAGGAATTCACCGTGGTTCGCAGACGGACTGACAATGAGAGAGAGAGGTGAGTCTAAATAGTGAAAACCCCGGGAGACTAAACGAGCGTGAAACGAAGAGTGCAGGTGAGGAGACTGATTGAATGATTACGTGACGGTCACAAACAAGGAAGTGGGGGTGCGGCGAATGATCAGCGATCGTGAGACAAGGGAGGCAGGTGAGAGAGATAATAACAAGAGGAGCTAACGAGGGAGTGTAGGGATTAACCGCGGAAGAGGAGTGATCAACAAGGAAAACAAACCAAAATGACGAACAGGTGGTAGACCCAAGTAACTAAGCGAAAAAAAACCCAAGCACAAAACGACACCGTGACAGTTTCGTCTCTTTTGTTTCTTTCTTGCAGCTTGGGCACTGGTGCTAGCAACCTCCTCATCACTGCTGCTCCTGTTGCTCTCTTCATCCCCTGGCTTCGGTACACATTCACCATCACTGCTCGCACTGCCCACATCTTGGTCTTGAACCTCCACCTCACTGCTGCTCCTGTCGCTCTTACTGCTCTTACTATCACCTGCAGGGGTCAAAATTAGCTTTTAGAAATGTGAAAATCTATCGATACTCTATGGATAAACTGGGGAAATGCATTAGCCATTCAACAGGAAATCAGCATTTTCAGTCTAAAATCTACCAGCCAACATCAAAACTTACTAGCATTTGGCTGGTGCTGGTGCTAATTTTGAATTCTGATTCACCTGGCTTGGGGATATTGTAGAAATCACTGCATAAACTGCAATGAAATATGTGAATGCATGGCCTCAACAAACAAATGCTGTACTAATTGTGGGTAGAGTTTTTAGTTTTGAGAGTTTTTAACAATTGTTTGGACAAATGCTTGGTAGTAACTGGAAAAAAAACTGTAAATGTAAGGGTCCTTTTGTACTACCAAGGAATGGTTTAAAAATAGTGACATCTTCAAGCTTTCATGCCCTGATCACCAGCATGGTGAGCCTTTTCGATAAAAACATAAAAATAATAAAGTTCGGAATGCAACAGGCTACCATAGTTTTGCTCCTCAGCATGCATAGGCTACCAACTCGTTATCATGTTACAATACAATACATACATGTTACATACCTAAAGTTCATTTTACATCAAATTTCTCCTTTAAGCAGAGGGTCATAAGTCTATTTCTTGTGCGCATTTTTCGCATATGAGCAGTGCTCTCCTCCACCCTCATTCACAGCTGAGCCCTTATAACCCCTAACTGCAAGTGGGGAAAGCAACAGTGTGCATGCTGCCATTCCCATCATCTGTTTTCACCACTAAACTCAGACCCTAGGATGAAAACATAAAGGTTTCCATGACTGTTACATAATATATGATCTCATAATACATAGCACTGTCTGTAGATGAAAGGAATTTAAACTGTTTTTACCAAAATTCATGTATTAATGGTCATTCAGACTTGACACTCCTGCCTATGACACTCTCGTTGAGTAACGTGCAATTAACATTAAGTGACCTACAACATACTGGATACATTTTAAAAAAGAAGGACATTTCTTAGTGTCAGATATTATTAATTTACCAATTCATTGATGTTATTTTATAAATATGTTTTTTTCTGAAGTAGGCTACATTAAATGTATTCAGGAATTATAAATACCAGGGTGTGTACACCTTCTTAAAGCCTATTGGAATAGGCTAGAAGAAAAAAATGGGTCAAATTAAATTTCGAACCAAACAGCAATTTCCTTTGATGCAGGCGGATTTAGTCATGTAGACATGGAAACAGCAGCAAACAGCTAGCGACATCTAGTGGAAATACAAAGGAATTCTGAAGGAAGCGTTTATAAATCTATCCTGGTAAACCAGCCCCTCGTACTTTGTACAGAGGGTCTGGACCGGAATCTCTTGAGGGTCATTTAGTCGGCCACAGCAAGACCGATCCAATCAGCGAACAGAGGGGATGTTCGCTAGCCGTGACGTTGACCTTGTGTGCTATATGTATACATTTGAATTGTAGTGCGTAGGTAGGCTAATTGCATACGTGACGACCAGGCGTTAGCGATTGGGTAAAGGCAGAGGCGCTTTTTCTAAACTTCAACAGAGTCCACACCTCCAATAAATCGTTTCTGACGGTGTCTGGTCCAGACCCTCTGTACAAAATGAAATGAAGTACGAGGGGTTTACCAGGCTATCTTAAATCTACAGGGTGGGTTTACGGAATCTTAAAAACTTTGCAAAATCTGAGGCGGTAATTATGCCAAGCAGTGTGTATTTCTGATGTCTTTCTGACACACCAACAAAAGCTTTATTTAGTTGAGACAAATCATGTTATCATGGGGCATACCATACAGTTCAACAGTCTTGAACCACCATTACACAGCCTCTGCAGGCATAGCAGCAATATCTTTTACACCATTAAAAGAGATTTACATTTTAAAGATAGTCTACCTGAAAAAAGCAACATGTAGCCTTCCAGAATATGATAATATAATAATGACTTCACACTTAATTGTGACCTTTGAGTTGTTAAATGTTTTTTTTCCTTTATTTTCTGGCTGGAAAAAGTATCTAAAGTATCTAAAAAAATCTAAGGGTGCCTCAAAACGTGATGAAACTTGGTGACATCAGCCTCCAATTTCTATCAAATGTGGTTGTTCACTTACAATTTATTTTACAATTACATGTCAGCACAGTTTTGTAAAATAAAAAAATGTCATGTCTATTTCTCCAATATTTATGTTTAGGCAAACAAAACAAGAACAAAAATGTTGTGATAAGTACCAAAGTGGTAGCATGATGGGTTTGATGCTGATCGGGCCAACTAGTACCTATAGATTTTAGTGTTTTGATGGTGTAGAACATCATTAAATAATGGAATAGATATTACAAAAATGGATACATTAATAACATGTAAAACAAACATAGAAAGGCAAGCAGAAAATATTGTCTGAGCAGTACAATCTTACACAAACATCAAAGGAGTACATAATACATCATGATAAATAATGTGCCTTTTTAAAATAATAACACAAGAATTTAATACATTAATTTAGTGCAGTCCTACAACCTCTCTCTCTCTCTCTCTCTCTCTCTTTCTCTCTGTCTGTTTGTCATTCTTTCTGTCTGTCTCTCTTACTCTCTCTCCTGCTTACTCTCTCTCTCCCTCTCTCTCTCTCTCTCTCTTTCTTTCTCTCTCTCTCTCTCTCTTTCACACACACACACACACACACATACACACACACACACACACACACACACACACACACACACACACACACACACACACACACACACACACACACACACACAATCATTGACTTAATACACAAAAAATCTAATTATATCAGATTGACTGAGGTAGAACATCAAAGACTTGCAGAATATCATAGAGAAACCCTGATAACTCAAATTCCTCTTAATTAGTCAGTGAAAATTCGAACTGGAGAGAGTCAAGAGAAAGAACCAGAGAACAACCAAGGGAAGGGAGGTAAGGATGACAGAGAAATGGATAGACTGGGGGTGGGGGGCACAGTAGAATGGAGAGATGTCAAGCTGCGGGGCCGGGCTCTGGCCGTTGTTCGGCAGCGTTTGAAGTTGTGCTGGCGCCGAGATGGTGGGAGCAGGAAAGGTAATTGTGTCTGACGGCGGAGCAGATAATGATGAGCGCGGCTAGATGGCTGTTGCTAACGCACATGGCCCCCTGCTGCTCCTGCTCACACTCTCCTCTCCTAATTGACCAAGCCCTGGCTCCCCCGAGCCCTCTGTTATTATTTATTAATAATTCATCTCTAAATAATTCACAGCCTGGAAAGTGCATACCCCACGAATGGGTAGTGTTAACTGAGCATGGGAATGATGAACTTGAAAACAGTGCCTGTGTCCAAAGGCACAGATCTGGGGTTTTAGTTGCTGCTGTCCTTTTCTCTGCTTTCTTTTTTTATTTTCTCTTGTTCTGTTGTAATGAGCAACAAGAAAGAGAGAGGTGGAAAGTTAAAAGCTTAGCTGATAGTGCAACTGATGAGCACCAGACCCTCAGTAGAGTAATAAGGTTAAGGGCATTTAGGAGTCCTATATAGATATAGAGAGTGTGCACACATTAAATGGTTCCTGGGTGGCCCTGACATTTCATTGTGCCTTAATCCCTGTCCCCTGTAATCTATTCCCTCAGAAAATAAGAATGGGTCTAAATGTGCAACGTTCCTGCTGATATAAATGATATATGTTGTGTCTGACGATTTGTAAACAAACTTTTCAAAACACTGATATTGTGGCCATTGTCTCTCTTATAGTATACATGCCACTTGGAGCAGGCTTCTGAATGCAGACCAACTATTGTGGAAATACATGCACTTGTCTTGTAAGACATTGCACCTGAAGGTGTCAGTAATACCCCATCCATACTTACTTGTCCAGTGCTACACAACTGCAGTCTGCCCTGTACAAATTCATTTTACCAAAAAAGCTTTGTACCAAACCTTTATTGAAACTTCCCATCGTTTTTAGTGCTGCTGTTGTTGTTCCTTTGTATTTTATTTCTTTGCCATTAAGTTTATACAGTGATTGATCACTGTGCCTTTAGTCTGATGTTTGAGGTGTTTTCACAATGGTTGCATTGCAGTCTTTTACCCTAAGTTTTTAAATACATTATCAGTTTTATTTGAAAAGAAAAAAAGTTTTATCTTCTTTTATCAAAACTCTTATTTAAACACAATTATCATTACTGGATTGTTATGCAGACTATCTGAACTACAATAGATAAAAGACAAACTATACAAAGATATACTATTTAAATTAAGTCTAAATTAATACATTAATAGTAAATTAAATCCAACTATGTCTTTCAATTTTTTTTGCAGACATCATGATATTATGAAATTAAAAGTTAAACATATGCCCTGTTCTAAATCTAAATCGCAGCCTTATTTACAGTATATGTTTGGTTTTTGGATATTTATTTGTTGACTTGATTAAGTTTAATTTATATTTAGCAGAAGCACACAAACTCAACACTGAGAGGTCCTGAATGATTTTGGCAGATAAAGCTGTTGCGTAGTACTGCATCTATCCCAGTGATGTGGCTCTCAGGAGGGTGCACTCATTCGTACACCACTTTTAGTTACAGAGTTTCAAACGCTGCAAAGTAGCTCTCTTAAAGTTTGGTATTTTCTTCCATCTCGATTCCTGTAGGGAGAGGAAAGTAACTTGTGGAAAGATTTCTCTTTGGACTGGCATTGGTTTACTTTGCTTTGGGGATTGGTTTATCAGAAGTTGTCGACACGATCCGTACAAATCTCCTGTTGCCACCATGCAACACAGACAGTCTTTCATGCTTTAGCTTTGGGGACTGTGAAGGGGTTGGTCCATGGAGACCAAGGTTTTAGTTTTGCTCTGTGTATATATGTATTTTTGTAGACATCACTGTAGACTTCACTTAATCTGAGAGCACATCAAAGCATCTCCTCTCCTTCGGTGCTAAATCCTCTACTAGTCCTTATTACCAAAGTGCTCATAAATGCCTTTGGGGAGTCAAGAAGGGAAAAAAGCAAAAACAAAAAAACAAACATGTTTGCTTTTATCTCACAAATAACTATTTATGCTGGTACAAATGAGCATTCTGAGGAAATATCAGTTTGTGTGAGTGCACTCAAAGATGTGAAGAATTACCACAGGAAAAAAACACGAATGGGCTGAAGACACATTGTTCTTCAGGGACACCATGGTGTGGAGAATTTCTGTGTCATTTGAGCCATCTTTTGTGAGAATACTCTCAGTGATGGATTTCATAGGGTAAAATGAATTCTCTGCCATTTGTTCATCCTCCCAGTCTTTGGTTCCTGTGTCAAGTAAAGTGTCAGAGTACACTGTTTCAACAAATGAGTGGCGCCTGTGGTTTTGATTTATTTTTGATGGCCTGCTGTTGCGAACATGGATGTGGAATGTTATAGTTCTGCAGTTACTCTCTCAGGCTCAACCTAGCGTAAACAACTTTCATCTGTCTATATTTGTCTATCTATTTATGTATCTGTCTGTCTGTCTGTCTGTCTGTCTGTCTGTCTGTCTGTCTGTCTGTCTCTCTCTCTCTCTATCTATCTATCTATCTATCTATCTATCTATCTATCTATCTATCTATCTATCTATCTATCTATCTATCTATCTATCTATCTATCTATCTATCTATCTATCTATCTATCTATCTATCTATCTATCTGTTCACTGACCCAACTGCCCATTCATCCATCCATCCCATCCATTCATCCATCCATCCATGGCAGTGTCTGAGAAGAGCTCCAAGCCTGCTGAGATGCAATGAGTTCTGAAGCTGAACTGGTAAATAATAGAACAAAGTGCAGACAAGCCTTCTGAGGATCCAGTGCACATCGGCACCCCTCAACCAAACACAAAGGGGAGGGGGAGAGAGGGAGAGAGATGTAAGGATAGATAAAGAGAGAGACCAAAAGAGAAGAGGCAAAGCAACAAAATAAAGTGATGCCAGAAGAGACAGAGAGATGTTTGGCAATTGGCTTTGAGACTTTACCATAGTGATAGGAGACACTTTGCTGTGACACAAGTGGTGACTGCTACGGAAGTCTTAGGAATCTCGGACCAGTGATCGACGAGCAGTCGTCTTTTCAGTGCCTCTTTCCAGTTTCTTGTGTAGTGCCACTTTAGAGTTATCAATCTGTCTTTCTGTCTGTCTGTTTGTCTGTTTTTTTCTTGCTGCCAAAGGCACACCCATGGTTAATCACCTTGAGGCCAAGCCAGGGTTTTGTCCCGCAGGGCTTTTGCTGCCACCACATGTCTCCCTCCTGTCCTGCTGGAGGAGCTGGACTCTAGACACTGTGCGGGCTGATTGAAGTTTTGGCAGCTCTGGTGTGCCTGTGTCTTGGCGATACTATGCTTAATTAGAGCTGTCAGTCAGGCGGACGTGGTGACGGAGCAGCACCGCAAGGCGCCCTCAGGGCCTAATCAATGTGCTGTCCCTGGGAACACACCATCAAATGCACAATAGGAAGAGAGGGAGAGAGCTGTGCTTACCGGCCGCTCTCTGGAAACTTTTAGAGGCCTCGTGCTGATCGACTCAAAAATATGCACGGCTAAATTGCTCAGCCTGGGTGGAACAGCTCTCTTTTGTCTCCTCAAAGTGACTTCACTTTATAGCTCATCAATCCTTTCTATATCATCCAAGAAAGAATGACAGAAAGACAGGACAGACTAAATGGATGGTACCATTTACACCACACTGTGCATAAAATGCCTATGTGTATCAGAGGTTGCTCACACTTTATCAGGTGCAGGTGTATGACCATTTTCAGTGATGCGTTAAAGATTATATTCCCAATTTTTTTGTTCACCCTCTCTCCCCCCTCTCACCCTTCACCCTCTCTCATCCTTACACCATGAGGTCAAACATCACATGGCTAAGGACTCCCTTGCTGAGCCCCATTCCCCTGGAACAATAAGATATCCCTAAAGCAGTGTTGTGCATTCGAATACACTGCGGGTGAAAACACGCCAAATAAAACACAACAATGCCTTTGAAGAAAAGTTGTGCTTCCAGAGTTCCTTTTAACAATATACAGGACTCAACGTTCTCACTGCCACCATGTTATTCAGAGCATTCCTCCAAATATTTGGGGTGAGAGAGGAGATGAAACGCAGGCAGAACAATGTGAACGAGGCAATGTTGTGGCGTTCGTGTGCCCTGCCCTGTCCCTTCTTTGTGTCTGCTCCAGAGGTTGACAGTGGCCCTGTGCTGGGGCTGGATTTAGCCTCTGTGTATTGTATTGGAGCTGTTCTACACCACGTCCACGTAGACTTTCACTTCCATATCAGAAAGGTCCAGATGTGTCAGCCATTTGGAATACAGTTGGTTGTTTGCTCTCAGAGCCTGCACTGTTTAGTCTTCCCTCTGTCTCCATTCACATGTAGCAGTCCTGTCTTCACATTCTGGTTGCTTTGTCAATCACAATACCTCACCCAAAGTTTTCACAATGTAGCCTTTGCACTTGAAGTATTCACATCCTTAGCAGTCATTTTGATGACACTCCAATCTTATACATTTAAAAATGGTGAGTGCATTACTCAGATCAAGGACCAAATGAGCACCATACTGTTCATGCCTCAAGAGGAAATGACTGAGTCAATATGTCAGTGCCACAAGAATGCAAAGTCCTTTTGTTATTTACTAAACCTAAAATGGTCAAAATGCTTAGCCATGTTATCAGCATATTGTCAAAGTTTATTATTTATTTAGGAATGTGTGTTATTATGTATTCACAGCTTACTATATTATGAATTAATGCAAAATGAATGCAGTTCGTGTTTTTGAGAAGAATTTCAAAAATAAGGTAACAGATAATAGAGAGGAATATGGTAGTAAGATTTATTTAAGACACATTTCACTTTCATTTAAAACAGTGGATAAATTACAGGAAAATCAGCAACTACAATGCTTTTGAGTCCATCCCTAATACCACACACATCAAATATGTCACTGTGGTTCTTATAGACCATCTTTCATTCTTATGACTGAGATCTGCATGATTTTAAGGAAAGTAAAATGTGGTTCGCTGTAAGTTAATTGATAAACACTACACGCATTGTCAGATTGTTGCTTGATGCACAGCCACACATATATTTTACGGTATTTCCCTCATGCTGGTCTGACACATCCAGTCTGACTTGGTGGCCTAACAACTTTTTCCGTCAGAAGTTACATTACATTACATTACATTACACTTAGCAGACGCTTTTATCCAAAGCGACTTACAAAAGGAGGACATAATAGCAAACAGTTGTGTAAAGAACATCGAAGGTACCTATGTAGAGAGATGGTTAGTAGAATTTGGTTTTGTTAAGCAGTCTCGGAAAAGAAGGGTCTTCACGAGCTTTTTGAAGGTCGAGAGGGATATTGCTGCTCTTGTAGGGACTGGTAGGTTGTTCCACAACTAAGGGACAACAACCGAGAAAAGTTTGGAGTGACCTCGCTTTGTCTTGGGAGAGGGTACGGCCAGGCGGTTCGTATTAGAGGATCGCAGCGCTCTGGACAGGATGTAAGCATTTAGTATGGCGTTGAGATAGGTGGGGGCAGATCCAGAAGTGACTTTGTAGGCTAGAGTCAAAGCTTTGTGTTGAATTCTGCCAGCCACTGGGAGCCAGTGCAGGTTGATGAAGAGAGGAGTGACATGCAACCTTTTGGGTTGATTGAAAACCAGTCGTGCTGCTGCATTCTGGACCATTTGCAATGGTTTGATTGCACAAGCAGGAAGACCAACCAGAAGGGCGTTGCAATAGTCGAGGCGAGAGATGACCATAGCCTGTACCAGGAGCTGAGTAGCATATTGGTTAAGTTAGCTTTGATTGAATCATTGTAAGTCACCTGTAAACCACTAAGTTTGAACAGTAATTACACTTAAAATGTTGCATCACTGAAACTGGTGAATATCATGTGACTGGCATGTGTCAGGTCATAACATGTATAGAAAACTAGGTGGTTTGGAGGGTTCATCCAAACAGCAGGTGTTTAAACACACCCTTTCCCAGAAACAACAAAAAAATTGTAGTGATGTATACAAGTCAGATGATTACATAAACATTGTGAAATTTTAACTCATTTGAAAATGTAGACTGTGATCTGTACCAAAGTGCACCAAAAGCAACTACAAACTGCCATATATGATAGTGAATGGTGTGCGTGATTGCATATAACATTTATTTACACTAACGATCCTATAAGAACAGAAATACATACATCAAAGAATTTGAATTCATAAAATCATTTTGTAAAGAAGTCAAATAAAGGCCATCTAAAATCTTTTAATTATGTTTTTTTTTGGTGTATGAAGTCCAGGCATCCATCATGTTTGTCAGGACTTTGTATGACACAATAAAGACTTCTTGTTTTGCTGGTAGGCTTTCACTTCATAACCTTTTCCAGATCTGTCGTTAGTATGTTTTAATTGTTGTTATTGTGATAGTAAGTCCAACTTGTGAAGTTTTTCCCATTTTAAGCTTTCTGTCAGCATATCAAAGCTGTCAAATGTGTGCACTGGTCCAGAAAACTTGGTTCCTGCACTCTAGCAACCTTCCACAAGAGGTCACTGTGCAGAGTGACGGTGTGTCAGAACAAAGGAGTCTTCAACGGCGCTCAGATCTGCAACTCTCAATATAGAATCACAGCAGGTTCTATTTTCAGCTCTGAATAGTCATCAGTACTGCTCAAGAAGCATAGCACACTCCATCTAATATAGGCCATGGACACTAAGTCCAAAGGCAACAGAGAGAGAGACAGTGTTTGCTTATCAACATAATACTGAGCTTGTAGACGGAGAGGCAGGAACTAGCTGGTCCAAAAATAACGGAGGAGCGAATCGGCCCTTTCACACCAGATGAAGCCCCTCCACTGCTCATCCTGCTCACTGGATTACCCAGCAGAAGCTGTGGCATTCACTTTGGGCTATGCTGTGTGTGTTATAGATTAGGCTCTCTTATGGCAGGGTTAAATGTCCCGGTCCACGAGCAGCACACAGAGAATGCTTAGTGTGTTTTGAAAGGAGGGCTTTGGGGGCTAAATAGCTGTAGGGAGTTAATGCCTCAGCCTGGACCGGATTACCACTTTAAACTGTGCTAGTCTTCATCTCCTCTCAGAAAACTGCTGTGTTTTCAAAAGAGACAGCAGTTGGCAACCCCTCTTTCTTCCTCTTTTTCTGTCTTTCTAAAGATTACAATTACTAAATGACTGTGGGGATTGATAAGACAAAGCACTAAAATGCAGATATCAGGCAGTAATATCTAGATCAGTATATGCTCTTCTTAGATTCTTGTAGAGAGTGGCCAATTTAGTACTGTTTCAACAATAACAAGTGGTATTTTAATTAAATTACAGAACAACATATGTTACAGAGAAACACATCACTATAAAGTCCTTGAAAGAAAAGTATTGTGCCATATAAATTATAAGGTAAGTCTGTTTTGCCCTCTATTGTATGTAATGTTAATCTCTGTGGTGTAAGTGCCACTGCTCTGGTGACCACAGAGGTAAGCATGGGCTCATGGGCCGGGTAGTGGGCCATGGGGGATACGCTCTGGTTGACTTGGGCATGGCATGGAGAGGGTAATCCTGGGTTATCTGCCCTAAGCTGTCACAGATACAGTACTCAATGGCAGAGGCAGCATAAGGAGAAGGCCAGTGAAAACTGTGTGTGTGTGTTAGTGTGTATGTGTATAAGAGAGAGAGACAGAGAGAGAGAGAGAGAGAGAGAGAGAGAGAGAGAGAGAGAGAGAGAGAGAGAGGAGCGGAAAGGAGAAAACAGGATTATACCAGCATGTCTGCATTAACTCTGCAGCCTTATCTTTTAAATGCCCCGAAAACAGCTTTTGGTGTATTTGCAGGAAAAAAAAGTGTGTATGTGTGTGTGTGTGTGTGTGTGTGTGTGTGTGTGTGTGTGTGTGTGTGTGTGTGTGTGTGTGTGTGAGAGAGAGAGAGAGAGAGAGAGAGAGAGAGAGAGAGAGAGAGAGAGTGAGAGAGTGTGTGTGTGTGTGTGCATCTGTATGTAGAGGGTGTAACAAACAGAAGAGCAGTGCATGAACAGCTGATTAGTGAACCTGTACCTCAACTCCACTACACTTTTTCTTTGCCATGTTTTTCGTGGTCCCCCCATACCTCCACAATGGCCATGTATTCCTTGGAAAGGTCATTCTCAGTAGATCCAGTTTCAGGATTGGCTCTCTGCTTGAGCACTGAATGATTGGCTTTTTGGAATGTGTGTAGCCAATTAGCTTACGGTGCTATCAGATCTCCCCTCTGCACTTCCATATCAAGGGGTGATGCGCTTTTACCACATTTTCCTGCCCCGGCCACATTGTAATTATGGTTTACATGATTAGTGTGGAAAATAACTAATTGTCGGTTGTTGTGGATGAAAGTGTCTGCCTCTCATGTCTGGTCCTGCCCAGCCAGACTAGACTGCATTATGGCGCTGGAACACACACATACAGGGACTCACAGAGGCACATTTAAACAGATGAGTCTGACCTTCGACATACAGACAGACAAGGAGACATACACACAAACATACACACATAGACCCACACACACAAACACATGGAGAGAGACGGACAGAGAGAGAGAGAGAGAGAAAGAGAGAGAGAGAGAGAGAGAGAGAGAGAGAGAGAGAGAGAAATTGTTTATACCATCTTATCTTTAAAATTGATTTGTCAACTGGATGAGTCTCTCAGTCACAAACAAACCGCTACACAAACAGCTACACAAATACACACATACTAGCATACCTGCACACACACCACATCCCACATCCCTCACCAAGGGCAATTGGGAAAGAGGGAGGAGATAGAATTTATGTGGATGCGCTAATGTTTATGTTTTGAAGATTAGTGATGATGAAAGAATGCCTTTTCATGTCTCAGCTAGAGGCCCCTGAACACCCCACCCATCAACACACGCACGTACACACACACACTCAACCACAATAGCACATACTGATCTCAGTCATATAGCAGCATGTATCAGAACTTTCTCAATGTGCAATTCATAGATCGTTCTTCATCTATTCTAATAGTGACAGTGGTCTCTCTCTCTCGCTCTCTCTCTCTCTCTCTCCTTTGAAATGCCTGCTTCATCTTCCACAGACTCATCTTCCCCTCAGCAGCATTGCTGATCCAAATGAAAGGTTCCTTTTGTTTCTTTCTTATAGTATGGCTGTGGTCTCTCTTCCTCTCCCATCTTCTTCCTTTCTCTCTCTGTCTCTCTCCTGTTCCCACAACCATATGGCTGGCCCGATTTCTTAGCCCCACCACCCCACCCCCCCATGGTGACAAGGATTATAATGTGATTTATTCATGTTGGGTTGCTTTGCCAGAAGCCAGTACTATCTTTCCCTCATCCTTTCGCTCCCACTCCCTTGCTGCCAAACCCAGGCTGGGGTTGTGCTCTTTAATGGTGACTCCAAACTGCTCTTCTTTTTCCCTCGCTTAACAGTATCTCTGGTGGATTTGGATTTTGGAATCCCATGGTTGGAGAAGGGACGTGCATGGGCAATTTGTTCTCCATTATTTTAAAGTGAGAGTGACTTCTCCAAACAAAACATGATTAGCGCAAGCTGAGGGCCCATTCCAGGCCTCCCAGTTGGTCTTCATGGTAAGGGATTCTGGCTCCCTATGCTCACATTTACAATCATAACAAAATAAGTCATACAGGACATCTTTCACATTTATCACTGTGTCAAGGTTTCAAAAGCTGTGATGCAGCCTCACTAATGAAGACAAGTTTTTGTGGACCAGTGTGGACAACTTTGAGTGACAACCTGGTTGTGTGTGTGGGTGTGTGTGTGCGCGCGCGTGTGCATGCATCCATGCATATATGTGTGTGTGTGTGCCTGTGTATGTGTGTGTGTGTGTGTGTATGTGAGTGTGTGTGTGTGTGTGTTTGTCTTTGTATCTATGTGTGTGTCACTTAGAAGAAAATTGAGCTGTTAAAATTGAGCTGCTACCACCTGTCTTTAAGCCATCTTCAGCATGTTGCCCTTTCGACACCACTTTACCACCACTGACAGCTCTCATTTTAACATACACCCGGACGCCAGAGTCATCTCGAGTCGTAAGATGAAGTTGCACCTCATCGATTCTGGCTGGCCTTTCCCTGTCAAGCCTGTCTGAATAGGAGGGAAAGCACCTTGGGCCTGAAGTCATGGGAGCTCCATATTTGTGGTTTCTCTGTGATTGAAGCCTGAAGAAAGGCTGGCATGTTGTTCACACATTCGTGTGTAATTAAGCATGAGCTTCGATGACTGTAATTATCTGCTGATTGTCTCGATAATCTCCATTGCAGCAGCAAAGAAGGCGAAGGGCCACCATTGTTGTCGCTGCAGTCATCCACCCCTCCTCCCCCCAGCCTCCATGGCTCAACCTGCCACAAGGGGAATAGGAACCACCTCCCTCTGCACAGAGGGCCAAGCCCAGAGGGGCACTTGGGCGTCTGCTGTCTGTGATATATGAACCCTGGCAGGCACTGACACCCAGCACGACTTGCAGGTTCAGGGGCTGTTTAGACAGTGTTAAAATATGCCACGAGGCAAGTGATTCACTTTTCAGAGAGTTGACAGCATTGGATTACAAAGCATCACAGGACCTCCCTCTCTCTCTATTGCTCTTGGAATAGCTGAGAGCATTTGGCATCATATAAATGTCAGTCACTCCAAACTCGGCTGACCCGACACAAGGAGTGACACATGGGAATGTGGCTATGTCACCCATCCTCCTGACAGGTGGTTGTTCCCCCATGATCAACACACCATTAATGAATGCCATAAACACCACACAGTTTTCTATGTGTGTACGTGTGTGTTTGTGTGCGTGTGTGTATGTGTGTGTGTGTATCTATTTGCAAATGTGCTTGTTCGTAGTAAAGTTTGAACATGAAATTCCTCACCTCTTTGAAGTGCTTAATGGCTACAGTGACCCTGGCAAAGGCAGTTTGCAGCTAAAATGTTAATGTATTAAAAATAGACAGAGGTATAGCACACAGCTTTGCAATTTAAATTTGTGTGGTCACATGAAAAAAGTGCCGCCAAAAAGGTTTCTCTATTTTGCACAGAAAACAAATTGTTAATGTAACGTTTTTTCTTATTTCATAACACAAATTAAAACCAATGTTTCTTCCAAAGCCAGTCTTATTATGCATGAATGGAAACTCACCATGGTCAGTTATCAGTAAAAGGCTGAAATGCATTTCTCAGTATATGCTTGTCAACAACATATAGTCAGCTACAGTAAATGGCTCAGCAGAGGTGGACACAGTGCACAATTTCTTTATTTGAGTCAAAGTATAGATACTCATAGTCCAATATTACTCCGCTACAATTAAAAGTTACTTAAGTGGAACTTGTTTTTAAAAAAATTCAAAATACAAATATTTTTCTTTTTGAGTATTGTTTGTTGATAATGTGGGGCCACAAACAGGTCACTTGACCTGTCAGGTCACTTCCCAAAAGTGTTGTTGCTAACTTCCTTAGCAACTTCAGTGGTTTGAATGATGGACTTATGACACTGCTGTTTCGCAACAGCATTGTCCAGACTAAGCAACTAACGATGTTTACAACTGCATTAGTCGGATGGATCGTTCAACGATGGAAGTGCTTCCCAACAGCAAAGTCTGGTCGATCCATTAAAGTTGCATAGTAAAGCTGTGTCATTCAAACGATTAGCTTGGACCTGTTGTTAGACCATCGTGTTTGTTCACGTGACATCTTGTTTACAACCTTTGGCCTTCTTGGGGGGGATTACGCAGCCTTCGATGCATTACTGCCACGAGCTGCATGAATGTTGTTACTTTAATTTACTTCATTTTCGGTTTGGAAATGCCAGATCATGTAAAACGAAGGTAGAAAATACACCCGGTAACACACAAAAAGCTGTTGCAAAATGTGTTTGGATCAAAGTAAATTTACGTCAGTGATGATAATGAGCATTTTGTAATACTCTGATGTATGAGCACGGATTATGGACCCACAATCATTCCATTGTCCCACAGATCATTTCCACTCTTTTCAAATTGATCACCATTTAGCAGGATTCGAACCCATATCTCACCGAAAAAGATGGCATACTTCCTTTGAAAGCTCACGAGCTCATTGATATCTATTCCTAGATTGGACAGATCCTATAGGCTAACATTGTAGGCAACGTGTCCATTTTGAAGAGTGCTAGTACGAATGTAAAAAAACAGCTGTCAGTGGTGTAGGCTGCAGATAAGCCTGTATTTTACTCCGTTCGTGATAAAGAGTCAAACTAATTCAGTATTGCATTACTGAAGCACTATGTGGTATAATATTTACATATCATTACATTACATTACACTTAGCAGACGCTTTTATCCAAAGCGACTTACAAAAGGAGGACATAATAGCAAACAGATGTGTAGAGAACATTGAAGGTACCTATGTAAAGAGATGGTTAGTAGAATTTGGTTTTGTTAAGCAGTCTCGGACAAGAAGGGTCTTCACAAGCTTTTTGAAGGTCGAGAGGGAAGTTGCTGCTCTTGTAGGGACTGGTAGGTTGTTCCACAACTGAGGGACAACAACCGAGAAAAGTTTAGAGTGACCTCGCTTTGTCTTGGGAGAGGGTACGGCCAGGCGGTTCGTATTGGAGGATCGCAGCATTCTGGACAGGATGTAAGCATTCAGTATGACGTTGAGATAGGTGGGGGCGGATCCAGAAGTGACTTTGTAGGCTAGAGTCAAAGCTTTGTGTTGAATTTTGGCAGCCACCGGGAGCCAATGCAGGTTGATGAAGAGAGGAGTGACATGCGACCTTTTGGGTTGATTGAAAACCAGTCATGCTGCTGCATTCTGAACCATTTGCAATGGTTTGATTGCACAAGCAGGAAGGCCAACCAGAAGGGCGTTGCAATAGTCGAGGCGAGAGATGACCATAGCCTGAACCAGAAGCTGAGTAGCATATTGGGTCAGGTACGGTCTGATTTTTCTAATGTTGTATAGCGCATAACGGCATGACCGCGCTACGGAGGCAATGTGGTCAGAAAAAGATAGCCGGTCATCAATCACGACGCCGAGGTTTTTAGCAACCTTGTTCGGAGCAATCGTGACAGTGTCCATATTCAGGCTGATATCATGGTGGATTGACTCCTGGGCTGGGATCACCAGGAGTTCAGTCTTAGACAGATTGAGCTGGAGGTGGTGTTCCTTCATCCATGCGGAGAGTGCGGAGAGACAGGCAGAGATGCGTGCAGAGACTGTGGTGTCATCTGGTCGAAACGACAAGTACAGCTGTGTATCATCAGCATAGCAGTGATAGGAGAAGCCGTGTGAGCGGATGATGCGGCCCAGCGAGGTGGTGTAGATAGCGAAGAGAAGGGGGCCCAGCAACGACCCTTGGGGAACACCTGTGGAGAGAGTGTGAGTTGATGACAGTTGTCCTTGCCAAGACACTTCAAAGGAGCGTCCAGTGAGGTAGGATGTACACCAGGAGTGTGCTATGCCTGTGATGCCTATGTGTGAGAGTGTAGTTAGCAGTATGCTGTGGTTGACTGTATCGAAGGCTGCCGATAAGTCGAGTAGGATAAGTACTGATGACTGACCTTCAGTTCTGGCTACTCTGAGGGCTTCTGTGACGGAAAGCAGTGCTGTTTCAGTGGAGTGGCCGCTTCTAAAGCCAGACTGCTTCGGGTCAAGTAGGTCACCTAAATCACCTAAAAATGCAAAATTACTTCTTACTTGTGAAAGGAGATGCCCTGCTGTCTAAAGTATTCATTGGCATAGTTGTAGCAGCCAAAAGCAAAACACTGGATGCCTTTACAGCGATAATTTCCTTCCCTTGGCATGTCCTTGTGTGCTTGCAGACGAAAGTAGCATTTTTTAAAATGGTGGCATTGTTGACACGCCAAAAGTCACGTGACGTCCAATCCAGGGGTGCGTTTCCCAAACAACGACGGAGGTTAGCATTAAACCACCGTTGTACAACGTAGGTTCAAACTACTCAGCACCCCACAATCGACTGTTTCCCGAAAATCTCCAACCACCAAAGTACGATGGAAGTCTGAACTGTTGTTAGTTTGTGGTTCAAACGGCAAAGTACCCAGATGTTTTGGAAGTGCTCGGAGAGTATTCGGATGCATTCGTTGCGGATAACGACAGAAACAATTGATCTACATAAGGACATAAACGTAGTCTCATTTCATTTAAGCCGGTATGACAGCTGTAGAAACTCTGGGATATCTCCGTAAACACAACCATGTGCCCTACTCATTAAAAGTAACAACCGACTGTCAGTTTGTATCATATGTCTGTATATGTAATTTATACTGCATGGAGCAACAGCTATAAATATAACCACTCCCTCCATGTAGGTAAGTGGTGAGGTGGATAAGTGGTTAGCTCGTTGATCTGTCAAAGGAAGTGTTGCCTTTTTCGGTGAGATATGGGTTCGAATCCTGCCGAAGAGTAATCAATTTGTAACAGGTGAAAATGATCTACGGGGCAATGGAATAACCGTTCTTGTGGGTCAGTAATCAGTGCACATACATCACAATATTACACAAAAGGCCAAAGGTCACGAGCAAGACGTCACGTGAAGACGACGGTCTCACGACAGGTCCATGCTAATCGTTCCAACTGCACAGCTTCACGATGGAACTTCCGATGGTTCGTCCAGACTTTGTTGTTGGGAAACACTTGCGTCGTTGAACGATCCATCGGACTACTGTAGTTGTAAACATCGTTGGTTGCTAAGTCTGGACGATGGTGTTGGGGAAACAGCAGTGTGGTAAGACCATCGTTCAAACCTACGAAGTTGCTAAGGAAGTTAGCAACGACGCTTTTGGGAAACGCACCCCAGGAATAGAGATAAATGGACGTGCTAACCACTCGCCCACCGCACAACTTCAACACATGGAGGAAGTGGTTATATTTATAGCCGTAGTTCCAAGTAGTAAATAAAATACTTAATGCTTTTATTGAGTAGGGGACATAATTTTGTTGACAAAGATATTTCATTTCATTTAAGATGGTATGACATTTCTACAGATGTAATACTGTCTTAAATTAAAACAGACTAAATTTCTGTTGTTTCTGTATGTAGTTTTGTTGTTATCACCATCTAATGCATCCGAATACTCTTCGAACACTTCCAAAACATCTGGATACTTTGCAGTTTGAATGACAGAAGTCCAAACTAACATACTTCAGGCTTCTATCGTACTTTGGTGGTTGGAGATTTTCAGGAAAAAGTGCTAGGTAGTTTGAACCTACATTGTACAACAGTGGTTTAATGCTAACTTCCATCATTGTTTGGGAAAGCACCCCTGAAGTTCTTTATACACTATATCATATATTTGCATTTTTGGGTCTACCTGATGTTATAATTTTGCTACTGTATAGCAGGACTATACAAGTTTATATATGTTACATTAGTATGAAATAACCCAGATGAAAATGCACTTAATTAGGATAATTGCAGTCAATTACAAAATTAGGTACTAGAGGAAGCTTTATTGTTTGAAATAAAATACCTCTGCAAGACCATAAGTCTATCTTTTAAATTGAACAACACACTATTGTTATTAATTATCTTGTCACAAAACAGAACAAATTCACTACCGTGGTTAATGTAATGTTTTGTTGCAAAGATCTACAGAGGTGTGGTAAACATTAAGGGATTGTTTTGTTTCATTCCTACTTTACCACATGTTCTGATAAAGAACTGTCATGATCTGCAATTGCCATTATAATTACTGCAAATTCAATGACTGAAAGTGAAACACTTCAAACTTCAATATGACCATAATCACATTATTGCAAAATTACGTAGAAGTAATTTCAATGTTTCAGTGTTTCAGTGCAACTTATCCTAATACAATAAATGTACTGGTCATCCTTTTTGCGCACACAAAACCTTTCTTTCTTAGTTTGTTAGATACTTAATTTTTTTTTAACTTAAAGCATCACTATGCAACTACACACACACACACACACACATAAACACACCCATAAACAGACACATACACACACATAAACACACACACAAATACACACACATAAACACACACAGTTCCCTTTAACCCCCTCTGGTATCTCAGAGAGAGGCCGGTTGATGCATTTGTGTGTCCAGGGGAGCCAGTGGCCCTGTGATTAACCCCTCTGTGTGTTCCTGTCCAGGAGCTGAACCGTGGCCTGTCTGGTCTTATCTGGTCAAACTGGGTGTAGAGTTGGGGAGTGTGGGGTGTGGGCCTTTGAAGGCATGCTTGTGTGGCAATGCAGTCAGGCAGGCAGCTGTGGGGGCCAACCAGACAAGACAGCCCCTCTGCTGGCCGTGCTCAGCTCCTCAACCATCCTACTGAGCCCTGCACATCCTCCCCTGCATCCCGCTCTGCAAGGAGGAGAGGAGTCCGTGGGAGAGGCTGGTGGAGTGACTTGTGGAATCACAGCACAGTCACGTACCGGTTTCCTATTTCCAATCAGCAGGAACATCTGGGAAAGCTTGTCATGATAAAACATCCCCCAAACCCGGGGGAATGGGAAGCATTTTCCACCCTGGATAGAACAATAAATAGCCTCAATGAAACAATAAGCTCCCGAGCGAGAACCACTTACCTTCTGTAGACACATGGGCACGACGCCAAAGAGAGCTCTCAGGTCCGATCAACCCTATTTGATTTCAGATCTCAACATGCACTCATGGAAATGGTAAAACCAGAGTTGGCATTTTTTATTATTTATTTCCTTCTTTCTCCCACACAGTACCATATAATGATTTATC